>SOPF01025087.1:0-40477 GCA_012979155.1 Hypericum perforatum | reverse complement strand
CAAGCCACCATCATCATCATCAAGATCAGTTGGATTCATAAAAGCTTCTTGAACTCCTGTAGGGTCGGTGACAGTTGACCCTTTAATTGTCTGCCCAGCAAGCTCAAGTTGTCCATTCAAACTTAATGCATTTCTGGCATCTTCAAGGCGTGCAAACTGAACAAAACCAAAACCCTTGCAATTCCCAATTTCATCAAGAGGCAACTGAACCAGCTCCACCTGACCAAATGCTTTGAAAACCTGCCGAAGCTGATCTTCTGTTGTGTTAACATGCAAGTTGCCAACATACATTCTCCTGGCACCTCCAGAACCTGAAATTGCAGCAGCTTGGAATAAGCTCAGGGACCTCCAGCACCTGAAACTGCAGCAGCTTGTTGGACACAAGCAGTAGCAGATTTCCACTTGTTGACAACACACCAGCCTTGCTGATGTCAGGAGTTTCATTTCTCTCCCCCTAAAACTCAGTGCCTTGCTTCTTCAGCTTCTCCAGGAAGGGAGAGTTCTCATGGATGCCAAGCTTGAGGTTCTTGGAGAAGACCTCGTAGAACTTGCTGTAGTCCTCCTTGTTCTCAGCAATTCCTCCTTGGTCTTTTTTACACTCCAAGAGCTTAAGTTCTTGTCGCCATCCTTCCAGCTTTGCTAGCTTCTCCAACTGCTCTGGATTCATGTCCTGTGGAGCAACTTTCTGCTGCTGAGCTTCGGCCCAGAAATTGCAAATTCTTCTCCATCAACCGTCTCATGATTCTTATTCTTTTCCAGAGCCGACTGTTGTCGCTTCTCCTTCTTCCTCTCACTCCTCTTTGCTGATTTGGTCTTTGGTTTTTTAGCTGCAGCTGGATCAAAACCTGGAGGAACCAGAGATTGTGCTTCCTTCTCCTTCTTCTTATTCTTCTTCTTCTCCTTCTCCTTCTTCTTCTTCTTCTCCTTCTTCTTCTTCTTCCCCTTCTCCTTCTTTCTCTTCTTCTCCTTCTGCTTCTTCTTCTTCTTCTCCTTCTTTCTCTTCTTCTCCTTCTTCTTCTTAGAGGGAGCATCTGCTCCATATGAACAGCTGCATCAGCAGCTTCGTGATAAGCTCAATACACACAATACAACATCCAATACTCCCCCTCAAGTTGGGCTTGTACAAATTGAACAATCCCAACTTGCAGGACAAGTATCTAGATGATTAGTGTGTAAAGCTTTAGCAAACAAAATGTCAAACTTGCTGGAATTAATCACAGCAGAGGTTTAACCAAAAAACAGCCTTGATCTTCAAACTTGCTGGACAAAACAGCAGAGGTTTGATCTTCAAAGCTCTGGATGTTTGGGTAATCATGACTTGCCTTCTTGTTTCTTCTTGCTGGATCACGTCCTCAAACAAGAAAGATCAGCAGAGGTCTGAATTTTGTCAATGTGGTTTACAAACTCAGGTTGGAGTGAAACAAGCAGATCAAAGATCTTGCCTTGTTCCCTTCTCTCCTGAGTTGTAACCAAATCAGAAGTGGGAGGCCTGTAAATTTCAGGCTCAACCTCAATCTTCTTCTTTTTCTTTTCTTCCTTCTCCTTCTGCTCCTCCTCAGTGGGAGCATTCTGCTGCTGCAGCAGCTTGGAGAGGCTCGTTTTTGTGGCTGATTTTTCAGCTCTTAAACCTTGATAGGTTCTTTTTTTCAGCCTCATGACCAACTGATCATTGGCTTCCCACACGAACTCCTCCTCACTCTCTTTGGTGCAAGAATTCTGCCCAGTAATGGAGCCAAGAATACTCTTGGTATTCAAGGCCATTCTGGCAGCGAGAATTCTGCCCATTTAGTGGAGTGGGAGTGAACTTTTGGTGGGTTTTTTTGGTGTCACTCCTTGAAGGAGATGAACTTTGGTGTCACTCCTTGAAGGAGATGATCTTTGAGTTGCAGCAGATTGTAGGATGGTTTTTTTTTAGCCATGTTTGGATCTTAAGGAGGCTCTGATACCATGTGAAAATAGATAGGTAATGATATAAATGGTGTAATCTGCCGCACTACTTTTATTCATCTCATGAAGAGGTATAAATAGCCTTAGATTACAAGAGAAGTGAGGAGGGAAGAAGGTAGCCGTTGCAAGACAAGCAACGGCTCCTTACACCTAGGGGACAAAGTAGGGAACATAACTATCTACTTTAACCATAAAACATGGGTTCTAATATACTTAAACTAGGTAATGCCTAAAGCACTAACTAGGATAAAACAACGAGTAGCACACTAACTTATAAACTAACTCACCACTCATAAATTATTCAACAGTATTAAATGTGACCAATTAGGACAAGTCCATTTCAAATGTTAACTGTCTTCAATGGTATCACAACCTGACTTGTGTCTCACTAAGTGAAGGCATTTGTACAGTGAATGATAACTCAAGTTTGCTATAAATTGGTACCCGCTGGCCCCTCTCCACCCTTTTCTTTACTCTATTTAGATAATTCCTTGCATCTTTTGGGTTTTCCCAAGGTTTTCCTCTATCTTGTATTTACTTTATTCTAGTACTAATGTGGCACTTTTTTTTGACAGTCCTCCCAGACTTTGCACAAGTATATCACTTTATTGGCAGTCTCTGTGACCCAGATGTAACTGGTCATTTGCAGAAACTTCAGAACATGGATTCTATTGATGTTGATACAGTAGGCCTCTTGAGCTGGCTACCAAACTAGCTATATCAATATCTTGTTAAATTCAATTCTAGTTGGTTCTACTCCGTTGATGGGCATCTCCAACATACATCCCGCGTCTTCCTTGTTCTAACTTTCTTGTTTCTTTATCTTCCCCCAGGTGCTATTGCTGATGAGGAATCTTTCCATCAATTTGACTAGCCCTGATTTTGAGGATCAAGTGAGTGCTTTCACTAAAAATGGCGCATGTATTCTTTGCCTTTTCCCTGCTTTATTATGCCACGATTCGTGCAGGTTTCTGCTTGATTATACCACAACTCATGTTGTTTGTGATTAGGAGTGTAGGCAATCAAGCTCTGCGTTGGCTTATAAATTCCTTTTTTTGCGTCGTGTAAAATTTCTTGGTGACAGATTGCCAATTGCCCTCGTGAGCTCTTGCTTGTGGAGTTAATTTGGTCTTGTTGGTGCTTTAAGATCTACCTAGATCATGAATTGATGACTGGTGGTGAATCAATTGATTCTAGTTACTGCAATTGACTTTTTTGTTATGCCAACACAGAGAAAGCTGCTCTCTTCATACGAGATTGACACAGAGACAACTGAAGCAAATGAGATCCTCGATGGAGACTAATCTAAAGATTGTTCAAACCTTGCATCAATTTTGCCATCTGATCGAAGGGTGTTTTATGATTAGATGGTCCGACGCCAGCTTTTACATGCATCTGCCTTTGGAGTGGGCCGTACTTCGCGTAGCTTTTAAGTATAGCCATTTTCGTGTGTTGTACATATGAACAATATGGGGGTGCCATAATCCAAGAGTGTAGCGATACAACTTTGTGTAAATGCAAATCCTATACAGAACTGAACCTCCCTCCTTGTATCCAAGTTTTGCCCTAACGTGGTATATTCTGATTTACGTATGGATATGGTCAGCTTGGCAGGGTCATGTGAAAGCGGTGGCCACTCTCTCCGGCAAGGGGAGAGATTTGTAATGTTAAGTAACTTTGGTCAGTTGGTGAACATTGAACATATGTTCTTGAGTATCTGTTCGCCATTGAGCTTGACCAAGTCCTCCTGGGCT
This sequence comes from Hypericum perforatum, assembly GCA_012979155.1. Taxonomy (NCBI): domain Eukaryota; kingdom Viridiplantae; phylum Streptophyta; class Magnoliopsida; order Malpighiales; family Hypericaceae; genus Hypericum; species Hypericum perforatum. Next base: position 36,776 of record SOPF01025087.1, on the reverse strand, counting down.
ATATATTCCTTAACTACATTCTGTGCGAAATTATTTCCCGCGACAAGTTGTATACGTAATGGCGCCACGTGTTATGGAGAGTCCATTCTATCGCTAGATTTGGACTGGCCCAATCTTTCTCTTCACAATTGAGATCCAGAAATACATATCGGAGAAAATAAATTACTCACCAAAAAGAAAAAAAGAAATTACTCTGGTGTACGGGGCGAACCATCATCTGTTATGTATGAGGGAACATATCTGCTGCAACTCTTATTATGCGTGTATAAATTACTTGCCAATAACTAAGGAGAGGAGCTTGTATAAGTATCTGTTTTACAGTTATTTAGTTTCCATAATGTTTTATTATTCCATCCTAGCTTGTATAAATAGACATCTAATTAGCAAATTAGAACTGATAAATCTTTGTAAACCATTTCAGAGATAATAAACACGGTTATTCTCTTCAAGAAACTTTTATTCATTTCTTGAGGTTTCGTCTTGAATCTCTGATGCCAAATCTTGGAAATCTTGATGAGTTGAAACTGAGCTATTTCCTCACAATTCGTTGCCGTAGTTCAGGAAGGCGCGAAATATTGTTACGAATTCTGTGCTTTTCCAGGGTTAGTTCAATGATACCTATCAACCATATAAACAAAAACATAAGATCGAAAACCCAACACAGAGAGTAAAATCAAATTACGCTCAATACAAAACTTAGGAACCAACCTTTCTTTGCTCCCACAAAGCGTATTATGCATGGGGACTTGGGAGACAGGAGGCCAGCGACCGCTGAGGAACGTATATGAGAATTAGGGAGCCGGCGATGCAATGTAAGAATCCAGCAATCCCCGGACAAGCCCCTGTTCGTATAAGGGAACACCCCCCATGAAATAAAATACAATGTTTTGAACTATTTGGTAAAATTTGTTTCAAAATAAGAGATACTAAAATAAAGTTTGACAAAAACAAAAGTGGTATTCTACAATGTCAGAGTGCACACAAAACATTAAAATCATTGTGTTCCAATTCACACGGTACATGATAATAGTAGCTTCCGGGAATAAAATAAAATAACGTTAGAGCTTTATGGGTCTGACTCCGTTATTCTCATGCGGCGCCAACGCCCACGCCCACGCCCACGCCCACGCCCACGCCCACGCCCACGCCCACGCCCATGTTCAAACACAAACTCCTCCGGCACATTCCAAGCCCGTCTCTGGCCAATCAAATAAAAAAAAAATGCAACAAAAGTATTGTTAGTTTTGGCATCATGGTCCACACATATTTTGAGGATTCATCTCTCTAGTGCCAATAAATACGTAAGCAACTACACAAATCGGCGGACATCAACAGGATTATGAAGAACATTACAATTGGAACTGCAACATTTGAAGGCAAAAAAAAAAATAATACCCTTTGCGTCTATCACTTACATTGCACCAACAATGAGATGTCGCGGCCTCTTACTCTCCTCAACATCCACGACTGTTCAAATTTTGGCCTAAGTACTTGAACTTGGATTCTGTAAAAAGACAATATATGTCAATCAAATTCACAAAAAATGTCCTGATATAAAATTGTTTCATCAATAACATGAAACTAGGGGAGGGTCAACTAATCTTCTGAAAAAAGGGTGGGTCAACGATGTATTTGGTGTTCTTTAAGGGTAAACTACTTTGCATAACTATTTTTTTTGCAAAGATTCATCTATATAGAATAGAAGGTGGAAGGACTACATAGGGGTGAGCATGTGCATACCTTTTCGGCATACATCTTCTCTATGGTGTTGTTAAGCTCGCCTTCCCAACGCCATGGATCTTCATCTTCAATTTCTGCTATTTGAACTGCTGTCAAAATCGGCGTAATTGGATCACTTTTAGAAAACGTCTTCATGTCTGGACATTCTATGATGACCATGTCTTCCAAGAATGGGAAACTGAATGTGTCATTTTCTAACGAGAAGCTTGTGAGGCAGGGTAAATCTTGAAGTTCCATGGATTCCAGACAATCGAAGGCTATTTCATCTCCTACTTCACCACCTCCGCTGCTCGACACTATTTCAGTTATGCTTCCGCATTCTTTCACAACCAGTTTCTCGAGATTTTGTAGACCCCTCGCTGTTGAGCAAGTCATAAGCCTTGTTAGGGCCTTACATTTTGATACCTTAAGTATTTCGAGATGGTGGAAGACTGAACTCGATGTAGAATCTTCTTCCTCGATTAGATTACTGAGTTCTGGCAAATTAAACAACTCAAGGTACTCCAACCGCTGTAAGGAGCCTGCATCATGAACAAATCGTGGTCCACTTGGAAGTATTTCCTTGTAGAAAGAATCAAAGATGAGAAACTTCTCCAGATTTGGCATGGCTTGTACAAAATTCAGGGGCAAGAGTTCATGATCAGCAGGGAAGCCTGCCAGTTTAACATACTCGAGACTATGGAGGAATGATCGCGGAACAAGTTCATGCCAATCCTTGTCCATGTTAATATTCCATTGGAAATCTAGTTCTTGTAGCCTAAAGATTTCAACCTGAGGAGGTGAAGGGAAAAAAAGTACTTGTAATAAATAAATACAAGGCGAGGCATAACCGAACAGAATGAAGTTATTAGAACGAACCTGGTCGTTGAAAATGCGCAAAGATGGCTTATTCGGAGTTTCATCATCATCATCATGAGGTGGTGTGTCCAAAGCAGTAGTGGATCCGACCAAGAGACGCATTCCAGGACATCCCACTAGAGTAATTTTATCCAAGGCTGGGCATCTCAAAGAATGAACACCACCTGAACAAAATTCCTTCAAGCCAGGCAGGTCTTCCAGCAGAACGTGATTCATTGAGGGGAATATAGTCGTAATGCAGTGATCATCCAAGTCTGCAGTTGGTTTCTCATGTTCTCCTTGTTGATTGATGATCACTTCCACAAGGCCACAGCCTTTAACTTCCAATCTCTCTAGACAAACAAGACCCAGAGCAACTGAAAGAGTGAAAATGTGAGTCAAATTGTTGCAGTTATCGACCTTGAGCACTGAGAGTTTCTGAAAGCTGCCTAATACTCCCAAGGGATCCTCATTCCAAACATGCCTTAGCTTTGGTAGTTTAATTAGCTTCAACTTCTCTAACCCCGGCATGACGTCTTCATTATCTTGATCCTTTCCATCAAGATCAAATATTTCCTCCACAGACTCACAATTCTCTACGACCAGTTTATTCAATCCGATCAATGATGGCAGCAAGTCTGATGGTACAGCAAACGGAAGAAGAGGCGCACACTTGTCCACCACCAGGCTGTGTGGACATATATCTTCCATGCCCCATCTTTCTACCGCATGCAGTAAGCTAGACAGTCGTAGCTTCGGCAAATTCTGCAACCCTTCCTGCAAAAGAATGAAATGAAAAAACGTTGCATGAGTGGATTCCTAGATCCAAAAAAATACAGTCATTCAATTGACAAGAAAGAAAGAGGGGGAAACCTCGTAAATTTGTTTAATTGTTGTGTTAATATCAACCTCCCAATGTTGGTTATCCCCATATTTGCTAGTGTTGATATTCTGTAGCTTGGGCGTAATTGCGTCTCCGTTACAGAAGATTCTCATACTACCACAGTAGCGTACGGAGACATATTCTAAACAGGGGAAGTTGAAGGAGTAGCAACTACTCGTGCAGAATCCCTTAAGGTTGTCCAGAGAGAAAAGTGTTAAGGCCTCCAACTTACTGAAGACGATGGTGATGATGGGTGATTGGTCCTCCTCCACCTCTTCCACTGCAACCAGCTCCTCCATGACATCGCAATACGAAATCTTCAAGTTGACAAGGTTGACCATGGTTTTGGCCGTTGAAGGGTTTATCAACCCCGTCATTTTATCGCAGCCACTTATTTCCAAATCGGTTAAATTTCGGAAAGACGCAGATGGAGAGAGTGCCAAACTGATCAAATCCTGGCACCGGTTCAATTCTAAGGACTCAAGAAAAGGCAGCAAAGGGTCCTCCCTGTTGGAGTCTCGTCTCCCTACATACCTCAACCCCTTAACATCACTGAGCGTTAAGATTCGTAGACCCGAAATTGGGGCATCTAACCCGCTACTACTCCTCTTGTACTCCCACAGTTGTTTAATATGTGAATCCCTTACATCCAGTTGTCTCAGGTTGGGTAAACTTTCTAAGGCACCAGGCTCAGGAAGTTCAAATATCCGCCTTCCTCGACAAGATTTTAGCTCAAGAGTTTTCAGCTCGGGGACATGACTCCACCGTGATGAAGAATTCAAATTGGATTTGATAAATTGGCCTCCTATTGACAACTCCTTCAACTTGGGGAATGCCTGAAAAAAGGGTAGATAATGGTTACCAACGGTGATTGTTAAAGCATTATTCTGACTATTTTGTAAACGACAAATACCTCTTATTATAATGAAAACAAAAAAAAATCCATTCATATGATGTTAACAGAATAGAAAGAATTGAAAAATACAGAAAAGAAGAATCACATCTGCCTTGCAATAGTCAGAAAAATACTTTAGCATTATATATGTATCAGTTGTACCTTTTCTTGAGTAACTCCTGTCGAACTCCCTTGTTCACCAAATAACCAAAAGCCTACGGTTTTAGGGCAGTCATTTATCTCCATTTTTCCCAAGTTTGGCCATTTGGAAGTGTGACCAAATGGATATATGTTTCTCAGTTCTGGCATCTCCAGAAGAGTCAAGGACGTAAATTGGAGGACAAATTGGAATGGGAGACTGCTTGTGGATTCTTCTCCTGCTACTATCTCTTCCAATTTTTTACATTTCTCTAATGTTAGATTTTTAAGCTCTGAGAATGTTTTGGCAATGACAAGTGGAAATAAGGACTTCAAGCTGTGGCAACCAGTAATAATTAGAGACTCCAACTTGTCGAAACTATGTTCGGTTGAATCTTGGAAAACTCTTTGCAGTTTATTACAGCTCCGAATGCTTAATGAATTTAGTTGGCCAGATGCTCTTGATGCTCCACTGCCCCAAATCGTTTCAATGTTGTTAATTGAAAAGAGTTCCAATATTGCCAAGCTAGGAAGTGCAACCTGTATTAACGGGCAACATGAAATCTTGTTACGTGATTTTTTTTAAATAAGGCTTAAACAAAATAATAAAAAAGAACGCTATTATGTTGGAACTAATGCCGCGCAAGTCGAATTGAATAAAGTGAATAATACCTTTTCATTCAAAAGAGGCACTAGATTAGTGGTTGTCGATGCAGTCTTCGAAGACTTTGATGTTCTTACATCGAGGAAGCACTGAAGTTGTGGTAGGTTATACAGTTCGAGGTGGCGTAAACAAGTAAATTCCACAACTTGAGTACTTTCCTCATCCGCCACAAAGAGTGATTCCATCTTATCGCAATCTTTTATTTCTATTTTCTCCAACCGAGGAAGGATTTGGACCGCAGAAACCGAGAAAAGAGATTTCAATTCGTGGCAGCTGGAGATAAAAAGTGTCTTCAACTCACCGAAAGACTCTGGCGATGCTAGTCTACCTTGACATATTGTCACCAGACATTTCAATGTACGCAATTCCAAAGACTTCAGGACAGGAAAACATAAAGTTGTCCCACAGTCAACCACTTGTTGGAGCGTAGACGACTTCTTGATGGAGAGTCCCTTCCATTTGCGGAAGCCTTGGCTATCGGAAAGATTTGTCATCCCATCGATGCCACTTAGATAGACATTTTCTGCTTCCATCAACAGATTTCTAGCCTTTTCGAGCAGAACAATGCTTGTACTAAAGTCCATCCTCAATGTCTTTGTTACTCGAGAGTGAAGTTTAGAGTCCCATTCCCACTTATCTCTTCCTATCATTATCTCATATCTTTCCAAGCTCATGGAGAAGAAAGATCTCGACAATGCCTGGACATTAGGCACGTATACCTGCAAAGATGCAAGCTTAGACAAATAGTTTAGCTCTGAAAGCCTTGCATTATTTCCACTGGTATGTTCCTCAATTTCCCAATTTCCAAAGCTATCATTCATAAGTAATTCTTCTAATGAAGTCAGCTTCGATATGACATTTGCTGGAATAAAGTAGAGGTGATAGCAAGAGCTCAAGTCCAACAACTTTAATCGAATAAGTTGGCCTACTTCACTTGGTAATGCTTCTAGATTTGATCCATGTAAGCTAAGGATCTCCAAGTTCTCAAATTTTCCGATGGCGGCATCCAATGTTGGCAATTTGTAGTCTTCCAAACACAGCGTGTGAAGATTCTTGAGGGAGTACATGGATCTAGGCATGAATGTAAATTTGAGCCCTCTAAAGTGAATGACTTTCAACTCTTTAGTCCCTTCAAATGATGAATGTGGAATATTGATTAGACCCCTCTTAGAGAGTAGAAGGAATTCAACATTTGGGCATCCCAAATTTTCAGGAAGATTCTCAATGCCGATTGAGATCATAGAAATTTTGGTGCAGTTGCTGATGTCACCCCTATTTGGCCACTCTGTCAACTCATTGTCATCTCTGTTTCTGAAAGAGAGTCCTTTCTTGCATGCTATCCAAATTGCAACATCCCGTACCACATCATGCATTCTTACATCATCATCCTCATCAATGTCCAATAGGTCGTAATCCTTGAGGTCACCAATCAATGTTTTCAAGCTTCTTCTCGCCTGGTTTATAGTGTCATTCTTGAATAGGCCTAAGCCAAAGCAATACCGTAACAAGTCCTTCAATTTTAAATATGGGCAGCTACAAATACCACTGAGCAAAAAAACTAGCTTGGTTTTCTCACTAGGCAAACGATCATAGCTTAGTTCTAGAACAGAGTACACTTTATTAGCTATTTCTTGATTGTCGAACTTGGATAGTTGTGTTAAGACATCTTTCCAGGCATCCAAATCCTTGCTTTTGTTATTGAGAAGGCCAGCAATCGTGACAATTAATAATGGAAATCCAGCACATCTATCCAACATCTCCTTGGCAATTCTATGATCCTTAACCATAATCACTTGTTTCTCAAACAAACTCATAGATTCTTCCTCGGACAAAGCTTGGAGAGGAAAATTTTGTTTTGACCCCATGCCGCACAAAAGATCTAGTCTTCTCGATGTCATCAATATTTTGCATCCCTTACTGTTAGTAGGGATTCCCACTTTATAAAAATCTAGCTGACTCCACAGTTCATCTAGAATTATTAAAATCTTCTTGTCCTTCAAGATCTCAGTCAACCTCTGGTTCAGTCTACTGGCTCTAGCGTCATCGGTGCTCTCTTCCAACTTTGATCCGGTGATAAATTCTGCAATCTTATCTTGAATGTCCCTTGTCTTTGGCATTGCAGTAATTTCTGCTATGACTACCTTATAAAATAGTGACTTACTTGTAGCTTGGCGGTAGACCTCCTTTGCCAAAGTGGTTTTCCCGATACCACCCATTCCATACAGTCCAACCATGGTAATACTGGGATCCGACAATGCATTCATTACCTCGTTTAGAATTATGGTCCTAGATTGTGCCTCATAGCCTTCCACGGGTGGCTCGACAATTTGTTGCAGATCGGGAAGGTAGGATATATCTGTTCCAAGCCTGTCCTTTTCAGCAAGTAGTTGATCAATGCCTAACATTCAAACAAAGATTTATGAAAATTACTTTAATTTTAAACAAAAATTAGGTCGGATTTATCAACAAACATACTTAATACCATCGACCACAAGACTCAAACCACCGGTATTTTGATTGGTTTGTTGCTATGAATATTTAGAATGATAACTTGTTACACGGAGACTGCAATTTATGAATATTAGTTTGTTGCTATGTATATATATATATCTTTTATTTTCTTTATAATCTTGTTATCAAGCTGCTTAAGAAAGTTTTTTTTTATCAGTATTTAACTTCTGAAAATACATATGTTGCCCTATTTCTTTTGCGTTTATTATAACACAACCTATCAGTTTACTTTGTTTGACATCATTTTGAACAAGTCATTTAGGATGACTTGTTACATGTTGGACTATAATAGATTTGACAATCATTTCAATATATTTGAGTTCGGATTCGTCCCGATTATAAAGGCTCTGTCGTTGTACGCATAATCAGGTTATATATCAGCTCCGATTTCCTAATCAATGTATTACCAATGTTTTTAAAACTGAACAGGAAGACGTATCAAAATTTTCAAAATTTTTGGTACGTTGAGATTGACTAGTCAAACCTGATTTTTTAATATAAATATCATTAAATATGTGTTATAAACTTAATTTAGCTTATAATAATAAAAGAACAAATAAATATAAATATTTACCAATTTTAGTATATGATTTATCCAAAAAAATATAAATATTTATTTAATAAATCTAGAAATATAGGAAGATATACCAAATTTGTTTGACTTAATTGACATATAACCAAAAATTATAAAAAAGATTGACATTGTGGTGATCTAAAAGTGATGAACACGCTTTGAAGGTGAACGTGAAAATTTTCATTCTAAATTAAATTGGATAAAATGAAAAAAATAAATAATAATTTTATGATTCGAATGAATCAAAATCAACCGAAAGAAATTGACAAAGCTGTTTGACCAAATTTTGAACGGTCGGAGTAATCCCTAAGTTTTAGGCACAAATCAAATTTGTGTTATCTCTTGTTTACAGTCTGATCAATCAAACTATCAATTAGATCATGATTTTTAAAATATTGATGTCTAGAATTGAGTACTTTGGTCAAAATTTTAGTGATTAGATTAGCGCCATATGTAATATTCAAAATATTACATTATGACAATATTAGTTCCATCCATATCTTTTCTGTCATCTTAAAACTTAAAACCGTGATCGAAAGTAAACAATAATAATGAACGTACGAGAGTTGGTTCATGTATTAAAAATGAAACCTGGCATTCCTTTGTCCGCCTTCTTGCCCACCCGGTAACGGGTCTTCAAATTGAGACAGAGCGAGCAACTTTTCTGAGCTGTCTCCTCTCCTTTCCGGACAACAGCTTCAGCTTCTGCAATGGCCGTTTCGGCCTCAGTTTGCCAGTCAATGAAACGAGGCTTGACCACTTCCCCTCGGCTTTGGGCAACTTCAATAGAACCATGCAAGCTCTCTCTCTCCAGCTTCAGCTTCCTGGTCTCGTTGTTTAGTGCGTTGAACTTGCCCCTGAATCCAAAAGCGTAACCGATGTGCCTTTTGATCTTACCAAATAAAGTCTCCAGAACAGTGGAAATGGCAAAATCAGCGACGGCGCTCGCCATATCCAATTTCTTTTTTTCTTTTCTTTTTCTTGTGAGGGAGAAAGAGTGAAATGATCAATGAAGGAAGATTGATTAACCAAGGAAGAGATTAGCGACTTCTATTTCCAGCCGGTGAGGTCTTTGCATACTGCAAATCAACGACACAGAAGACAAAACAATAAGTAAACGTTCAACTTGGCCTGAGAAAAGTTTAAAGAACTGCAACAACTTTAATGGAGAAAGAGAGCAGTAAAAAAGATGCAACTTGTCCTTCATTTTCTCATAGAAAAAGTAAAGTGGAAGCCACTTTTCCTTCATTTTCTCATAGAAAAATGTAAAGTGGCTCGGAAAGGTTTATAGTGCGTTTTATCCACTGACAGTGCAACAATTAGCACACTAGTCGAGAGGAAAATATTCCGTGTCATCATCATTTTACTAGCCACCAATCATTCATCTGCTCTGTTTTTTTTTTTGGAAATGGTGAGCGTTGTTCACTCCTTCATTAAGCAAAACTTACAAACTGGAAAAAGAGGAAACGTCCTCCCGTAGGAGGTTACAACAAGCTGCCGGAGGTTGATCTAGTACAATACTCCCTTGCGGCATATTAAGAGCTAGATTCGATAACAAATCCGCTCTGTTGGTGGGTAATGTCACGAGCTCCAGAATTCTCCGAAATTTTTTGGATTATCTGCCCAAGTCTAGATGTTACGTAGAATATTCTAGACTTGGGTAGAATTATATGGATAAGTGTAGATACTTGTAGAATAGAGTAGAATACCCTAGAACTTCGTAGAGATGTATAGAAGTGTATGGAATACTCCGGAAAGAGAATTGTAACCGTTATATAAAACAGATCTGGACCGTCCATTAAGGAGGTGGAGATGTATAAATACCCCTCAATGACCTCACATTTGTATCATCCAAGACTTAGCGAATAATACAAGTCTTTGAAAGAGTTTCTCCACTAAAGGTGTCCTTGTTGTCGAGACTGACTAGCAAGAGTTTGGGTGAGTTTTGCTAGTGTTGCACGGGTCCTGAGAATAAGTTCGTGACAGTTGGTATTAGAGTCAGGTTGCGTATCGCTAAGGAAGATGGCCGGTTCGGACAGTGAGATCACTCGCGCTGATGCTGCGAAGCAGACCAAGAGGGAAATGTCGAAATCCCGTGATGCCTTGACAGAAGCGGAGACTCGACTAGCAAAGGTAAAACTTGCTATTACCGAGGGAGAAGACAAGTTCAAGGAGATAGACCTACGCATTGTGGAGCTTGTGAAGATGCGATGAGCTTCAAGATGAGATGCAGGGAGCGGTCAATGTGGTCCTCGACAGGTGCCTTTCCGAGATCAAGAGCTTGGAAGAGTCCTTCGTGAAGATAGTTGCTTGATTAAGGGACGAGTTGGAGAAGGTCACCAAGGAGTTGGCTACGACCAAGGAAGAACTCATTCTGTGCAAGAAGGTGGTCGTACAAGGGGGAAGTATGTCGTCTAGCGAGGTAAGTCCTAGTACTTCTCGAGTTGATGTTCCTAGACCTAAGGTGTATAGGGGAACTAAGAATGGGAAGAAGATTGAGAACTTTGTTTGGAGTATGGAGCAATACTTCAAAGCCCTTGGTATTACGGATGATGCCACGAAGATCAATACGATAACCATGTACTTGGAGGATACTACAATGTTGTGGTGGAAAAGAAGGGTTGGAGACAGGGAGAAGGGTCTCTACACGATCGATAAGTGGGACGAGTTCAAGGCCGAACTCAAGAAGCAATTCTACCTGGTAAATGTGGAAGAGGAGGCGAGAGCAAGGCTAAGGTGTCTCCAACATAAAGGAAGCTTATGCGAGTATGTGAAGGAATTTATCGAGGTACTGCTTGATATTTCCAACTATCCCGATAAAGAAGCCTTCTTTGTGTTTACAGATGGTTTACAAAGCTGGGCTAAGATCGAGGTCCAAAGATGTGGAGTGCAAGATCTTGACATTGCTATTGCCATTTTCGAGTCCTTAGTGGAGTACAAGAAGGTCGAGAAGGCAAAACCCTCCAAGGACAAAGGTAAAGAAAAGAGTGGGGGAGATCACCATCACCACAAAGAAGGGTTTTTGCAGTTTAAGGGGAGCGAGGGAGTAAAGGAGACCAAGAACTAGGAGAAGAGGTCGTTCAAGTGCTTCTTTTGTGATGGACCACACAAAGCAAGGGATTGCCCGAAAAAGGCCAAGCTCTCGACCTTAGTAGAGGAAAGGGAGGGGTGCAAGCAGAAGGAAGCTATAGTTGGTTCGCTTTGAATCCTTAATGTAGGTAAAACCGACGTGAAGACCGAAAAGAAGGGACATTTGTTCGTGGAAGCTAAGGTACGTGAACAAATGACAAAAGCTCTTATTGATACTAGTGCTTCCCACAATTTCCTAGAAGTTAAGAAGGCAAAAAGGTTGGGCATCCCATATATCGGAGACCAGAGTTGGCTGAAAGCTATGAACTCGTAGCCTAAGCCAATAAATAGAGTTGCTTGTGGAATAAAGGTGTGCTTAGGTGATTGGAGTGGGTCGATAGACTTCTCCATTGTATCTATGAATGACTATCCTATCGTATTAGGGATGGAGTTTATGGACTCGATAAAGGCTATACCAATCCCGTTTGTAGATACCATGTGCATCCTTAAGGAAGGTGAGGCATGTATGGTAAAGTTATCAAGAGAAGAGAGGATCCGATACCAATAAATCTCGGTCATATAATTTGCTAAGGGTATGAGGAAGCTACAACTTATGTGCTTTGTAGTCCTAAACGAGGAGCAAGTATTGACTAATGATATGCCAGAAGGAGTCATAAAGGTACTAGTCGAATACAAGGATGTGATGCCACCTAAATTTCCAAAGAAACTTCCTCCCAAGTATGAGGTAGACCATAAGATCAAGCTAGTCTCTAGGTCTACCCCACTTATGGCATCACCATATCGGATAACACCTCTCGAGTAAGAAGAAATGAAAAGGCAGCTAAAGGACTTGTTGGATGCTGGATACATCCAACCATTGAAGGCTCCATATGGCACACCCATGTTATTTCAGAAGAAACATAACGGGTCTCTTCGTATGTGTATTAATTATAGGGTGCTGAACAAGATAACGGTGAAGAACAAGTATGCTCTTGACATAACTAGCCCTTGTCCAAAAAAAAGCAATCTCTTCCTCTCTCCTCACCTCCCCTTATACCTGACCACATTCAGTATTTGAACAAATACGAATCAAATTATTTCAGATTCAAATTTATCTAAATATTAAACTATATTTAATTCGTCCAAAGACGAATCTAATAGGAATTATAAACTATCAAACTCGAATTGAATATGAATCAAATTTGAATTGATTGTTAAATATTAAATATTTAATTAAAAAAAAAAATAAGTATTTAACATTTTTTTAGAAAAAATAAATAAATTAAAATTTGAGTTTGCACTTAAGTTATCAAATTAAGTTGCCCAAATTAAGTTGCCTATGTATCCTTAATTTCAAAAGAATTAAAGCCCACATAATTCTCTTGCCTTTATGAATCAACATCCACTTTAAAAAGTACAAGCTCGTCTGCACTGTGCCTAAGTGCTTCCACCAAAAACATTCCCACCTCTTTTAATTAATATATATATATATATATAATTTCATACAAATATAATTTGAATTAAATTTGCCGATTTGACGAACTATAAAATTCTTGAACCAAATTCAATTCGTATTGATGCATGTGTTAACATGCATTCATTTAGCCTTAGTTAGTCATATTTTCGTCAAGTTTAGGAAATATTAAGTCGAGTCTTGTCTATATTTTGTTTCATTTTGTTTGGTTGGTCAAGGAGAAGAATGTCTCTTGTTTTTGTGTGTTTTGTAGGTGGTTAGAGCATCCGAGGAGTTAGGACAAAGATCGGTGGACATAAGCGACGAGTTGAGCAAGGATTGGAGGCTTGAAGGCAAGACAAGAAAAGGGACAGCCACGAAAGCCAGCGTACGCTGGCTTCCCAGCATATGCTAGCCTTCGTCAGGGGATAAGCACAAATGCTCATCTAACTTCCCATTTAGCTTGGTCTAAAGCCAAGGGGGATTGGCCCACACCAGCTGGAAAGGAAGGACAAAAAGGAGGAGGGGGAGCTTGGAGCCATAACTTAGAGGGGAGAAGAGAAGAAGGTCATCAAGAGCTTAGACTAGAAACCTCCAAGTGGTAGATTTTGAGTTGTTAGATTTATTTTGTGTTCTTGAATTGTTCTTGAGACAAGAAGGTTGTAAGCAACATTTGAATCATTGATCAAAAAGGTACTTTTATTCTCATTAGCAAGGAGATTTGTTGTTATATTCAATCTCTTTGTTATTATTGGTTTGATTAAATGGTTGTGTATATGTTTATGAGTCAAAAGTGACAGCTTGATTACGATCATAAACTTCAATCATTAGGTACTTGATTGATTGATTGACCAATGTTTGCATGAATCAAAAGTGACAGCTTGATTTAAATTACAACTTTCTTGTTCTTCGTTCTTTGTAGACTTGGTTATATTTGATGTATGTATGATCATGGATCAAGATTGACGACCTTGATTTAGTTCATAGATTCAATCCAATCTTAGTTGCTTATTGCTTAGTTATTATTATCGTTAAAAGATTGAGATTGACAACCTTAAGATTTTGCGATAATATTGGTAGCAGTAGTGTTAGATCATCAACCCAAATAATTGATTCTCTTAGCTTAAGATCTAGGAACGCATAAACCGGTACTTGACGAACGAATTTCCTCTATATTCCCCGTGGAGACGATCTTACTTATCACGATATTACTTGTGCGATTGTGTATTCTTGCACGTATTTTGATCCAAGTTTGGACGCACCACGTACCATAATGAATTCGAATCGAATTATTGACGAATCAAATTATATACAAATTGAATCGATTCAAATTACGAATTGGATTCAATTTCGGTGGGGTGGACCTAGCTAGATTGCATTAGGAATCTATTTTTGGTCATGGGATTTTATGTAATATAGTATCATAGTGTAAAATTAATCCTACTGATATTTTACACTACCTATATTATAATATTATTATTAAAAAAAGAGGAATATTTATCAAATAAAAATTGTACACGTGATTAGAATGCATTTTTATAATAAGTAAACAGACCCATTTGTTTTTCCTTCCTAGTCGGGTTTTCCCAGCCCATGTTCATCCTTTGGTTGGCCCATAAGTGGCTCCCTTCCCTTGTCAGTTGTCTCTTTTAGACTTGTAACCCTTGATATTCATTCCTTATCTGTAAATAAACTGGTTTCATTTATGACTGAAATAACTTATAACAAAGCTTGTGCTTCATCATTTTCTTTTGTGTGTATATCCATGCATGTGGAGATAATTCATGTACTCGGGGGTTGAAACGTTTGCTTACATTGCAGTTCGACCCGGGATTTGTGAACAATAATTGATCCCGATCCATTTATTCCCTATATTAATGTTTTGGGCAAGAAATAGAAATTCATACCATGGAAGCAAGTTGTGGCTAGTATGTCTGATAGAATCCAGTTCTGAAATTTGGTCTATATGGACGTACTTTTCGAATTTTGAGTTAAGCTTCTGAGACTGTATTTGCAACAGAAAATCCAAATGCTCCGATATTTCGTTTCAAAAGCCAAATGACCTGATCTTATATCCGTTCCCAGGTTTTAAAAGTGAATGTAGCATTTTTCAAAAAAATTAACTGTGTTAGATTTCTATTCGTGCTGTGCAGCATTGGGCTTAGCTTAATTTTTAAAGGATGCTACAATTTGGAGTGTATCACAGCCATGGACACTTTTGTCACACGCAATATATTGTTCAATGAATATGCGAAAAAAGTAATGTTTAAGGGTTGTAGAGTATCTCACCAAATGAAGGGTCGTATAAAATGAATTTATTTATAATCGTATTAATTCATAATCAGGGTGCTTGTGTCAACAAATATTCGGATTAATTTAAATTTAGACTTTTTTTTTGAAAAGTAAACTGAATTAATCCGATAAAGTGTCAATACACACATCAAGTTTCTGATTGTGGAGTGCACAACCGACCTTACGCCGCCCTAGTACAACGATTGCAAGAATAAGGTGAAATCTTGAGTGCGTAAAACATCAGATAGATTGGAGTAGAATATCCACTCGTATATTCTTCTTGAAATGTTGGTTAAAAGTCGACCTTGTTCCATAGCTACGCCATCGAAGATGTTACGGTTTCGAGTTCTCCAAATAGTCCAGCAAGCAGCGGCAAAGACAATGAACCAGATTTTCTTGAGGAGCTTTCCTTGCACCAAACCCAACCAGGAATCCAGAAAACTCATAGTGGAGTTGGTGCAGCACCATTGCACTTTCAAGCAGTTGGCAAAGAAATTCCAGGTCATTGAGGCAGCGTGACAATGGATAAATAGATGAGAAGATGACTCAGTTTCGTTGCCACAAAGGGGACATTTCACGTTCTCCGAATCAATAATCCCAACCCTGTAGAGATTATCCATTATTTTAATACGGCCAAGGATGGCCATCCAGAGGAAGTAACCAACTTTAGGTGGGACAAGCTTTGCCCAGTTCTTACAAAGAACAGGGGGCGCAGTAAGCGTGAACCCATCAAAAAGAAGATTATAAAGCCTATGGACGGAGAATCCTGAGCTCGGGGTCTGTGAGCCATTTGATACAGTCATCCACTTTGGTCAGGGACGAGGCAGAAGGAAGAGAAGACAGCAAGCTTCGATAAGAGTCCTCCTCCCAACCTCGCAGTTCACGTCTCCAAGAGAAGTTCCAATTTACTTGGTCATTACAGGCATGTCGAAATTCCTAAACCGTGCATCCCTTTTGTGTGGAGAGTGAGTAGAGTGTAGGGAAATGCTGTGACAGGGAATAGTTAGTACACCACACATCTTCCCACATTCGGACATTGTTGCCACTCCCAATCTTGAAACTTATATTATTCCTGAAAATGGATGTAGAAGAGGCACTGGAAGACGCTAGATGACAAATGGAGTGCCATATACCAGTAAATCGATCTCGGCAAGGTATGCGTGCTAGTAGTTGGGGGGCTACTCGGTTGGCTTCGCCATGGATACTTCGAATAACCTGAGCCCATAGTGCATTAGGATCATAAAGGAAACGCCAGATCCATTTAAGCCGAATGGCTTCGTTCTGCAGCTCCAAATTGATTATTCCCATGCCTCCTTTGTCCACTGGAAGGCAGACATAACACCATGGCACTAAATTTAGACTACGGTGAGCATGGTTTCTAGTACCAGCCCATAAGAATTTTCTCATCTTTTTTTCCAACACATGCAAAGTTCCTGCAGGGATCTTGAAAATGGACATGTAATATATTGGCAAGCATGAAAGGACAGCCTTGATGAGAGTTACACGACCACCAATAGAGAGTAAACTGCCGCTCCATGAGGATAATCGCTTGTCAAAGAGCTCAACAAGCGGCTCCCAATGGATCTTTCTTCGCATCGAGGCTCCTACCGGTACTTCAAGGTATTTGAACGGCAAGGGTTGGCTTCTACAGCCCCAGAATTCAGTAGCCCAAGCGATCCAATTGCTACTTGTATTAATCCCGGTGATAGAGCACTTGTCAAAATTAAGTGTTAAACCTGAAACCAGCGAGAAAGAGAGCAAAATATGCTTTAGGTTAGTGATATTTCGGTAAGAAGGTTTGGTAGTGAGTAAGGTATCATCCGCAAATTGGAGTAAGCAAAGATTGGCATTCATCCCTGGTAGATGTATCCCTTGGATCAGACCCAGGTTCTCAGCTTTCAGGATCATGTGTCGTAGGCCTTCAACCACAATTAGAAATAGATACGGAGATATTGGATCACCTTGTTTAAGGCCTCGCTCTAGAGTAAATAAGGCAGTAGGTGACCCGTTAATTAGAACAGAGGCGGATGACCCCCGGAGGCATCCAAATACCCAATTTCTCCATCGTAAGCCAAACCCCATAGCCGTAAGCGTGTTATCAAGGAAACTCCAAGACACGCAGTCAAAAGCCTTCTTAAAGTCCAGCTTAAGAAAGACTCCATCAGACTTAATCTTCTTCAACCAATTAATTATTTCACTACAGATCATGACTCCATCAAGAAGTTGACGCCCCTCGATAAATCCAGTTTGTTCAGGCCCAATGATTTGACACATGATACGCTTAAGGCGAGATGATAGAATTTTGGTGATGATTTTATAAAGGCTCCCCACTAGAGAGATAGGTCGAAGGATTTTGCTCCGTGACATTTTGGCACCAAGGTGATAAAGGAAGCCTTCACTTCTGGTAGTAAAGATGAAGTGCGGAAGAAATGTTTGACGAATATAAGAACATCATCTGCAATAATGTCCCAACACTTCTTGTAGAAGGAGAAGCAAAAACCATCATGGCCTGGTGCTTTGTCACTGTTGCAATTCCAAACAGCTTGCTTGATTTCATCGTTAGTGGGTATTTGTTCCAGCTCGAAAGCAGTTGCTTGAGAAATCCTATCAAAGAGTGAATGATCCAAGGCAGGTCTTTGCAATGGAAGCTCCTTATATTGATCTTCAAAGTGCAAGATAGCAGCCCTCTTAATGTCTTTCGGGTCCATAATCGTGCCCCTGCTAGTCTGTATGGTATCGATATGGTTTATATTGTCTCTGACTTTGGATAGAGTGTGAAAATATTTAGTATTCCGATCCCCGTGAAGCCCCCAAAGTGCTCGTGATCGCTGTCGTCATAGGGAGTCGAGCAATTTCTGCTCGTGCCAAATCTCTTTCGGGAGCTCTTTACGATGTCTCTTCTGATCATCCGTTAATTCAAAGCTTTCATCAGAAAGATCCAGAGTCTCCAATTCCTCCTCAAGATCATTAACTCTGTCTTGGATATCAGCAAAAGGAACAAAACATTCAGTTCGAAGCTTTGCCTTGAGCATCTTGAGTTTAAAGACAACTCTATTAGGTCCGTGTGTTTCCGAGTCAAATTCCCTCCACCAAGCAGTAACTTTCTCCAAGAAATTTTGTTTGGACATCCAACCAGAATAAAATTGGAAAGGTTTTGGGCCCCAATTGACATTCTCGGTTTTGAGGAGGATGGGATTGTGATCTGACCCGATCTTATAAAGGCCTAGCTGGATGCTGTCGGGGAAGATTTGGGTCCATTGTGGGGATACTAAGAATCTGTCCAGGCGACTAGCAGCGTCATTATTGCTCCAAGTGAATTTACGCCCACAAAGGGGTAGGTCTATCACGTTCATTTTGTCAATGAAATCACGGAATTGGCCAGCTGTAGAGATGCCAAAGTTTGAGCGACCCTTCCGCTCATGCCTCTCGAGAACAACGTTGAAGTCACCTATGACAATCCATAAGCTAATAGTAGATGAGTCTCTCAAGGTGATCAATTCTTCCCAAAGTTGGCGTTGTTCATAAATTTCCGAGGGGCCATACACAAGTAGAATATCACATGGGGTATCAGAGTTAATAAGGGTACCTTCGATGCACAGCCAATGAGCTCCATTTGTAGTTGATGCACACCTAAAAAAGGACGAGCTCTAAAGAAGGAAAAGACCACCCGATCTGTCTAAAAAGGGGATAGATTCCCAGTCAAAGCGCTCATGCCTCCACATCTGTTTAGCAATAAATTCTGATGGTTGCTCCATTTTTGTCTCCGTTAGTCCAAGAATGCCCACCTTGTTTATCCGAACCAGACTTTTGATAACTCGCCTTCTTGCCGGAGTATTAATACCCCGCGCATTCTAAGTTAACTAATTCATTGGCCAACCACATCACCTTGGATTTCCGAAATAGAAGTAGAGGGAGGCATTTGGGATTGGAGAGGTAGGAAAAATTTGCCTTAGAGCATTGATGAGGGAACTCGTGCCTTCACTGGGGACTAGACCGACATCTTGAGCGATCCTCATAACTTCGTCAAATTGCACAGGAGGGAGACCTAGGGATTCTAGAAGAATTCTATTCCTGTTTTGAATCTCTTGATCCCCAATTATTCTAGAATGTGCTTCCAGGGAGCATTTGGTGGCACGTCGGGAAGGTTTAAATTTGTAAAGTGGAAGATTTATGGATCTCAACTTCCTGTGCCTCTTTCCTTTAGAAACACCTTTTTGAGCGTTTAAGGGCGGATGGTCCTCATTTCGGTGGTCATGGACATCTGGCATAGTTGGAGCAGGGACATGTGCTGATGTGGCTCCAGGCCCAAAGATATTTGGCCCAGGTCTTGTAATTGAGTAAGGGGATTTTATCAAAGTTTTTGGCCCATGGTTCACGATAGGCCCGTCCAGTAAAGAGTTTGCAAGTGGGCCGCTCCCCAAAGAAGATGGAAATTGAGCTGGACTGTCTTGGAGGTCGGGAGTGTTAGGATCGCCAATTAGAGCATTAATCGGTTAGCATCCCGTGGGGCTCTCTTGTCGAAGCTGTCGGAGTTGGCATGCGATAGACTACCGAGGTTGTCGGTTACCTTTTGCAACTTTAAAGGCGGGGATAATTTGCTTTTTAAAATCTTCTCCATTTTCGAGACGTTAGCTGGCTGCTGGAGAGCCGAGGAAGAAGTGGGACCCAGAGCGAGGCCCGGAGCTGGAGATGTGAGCGATCTTGTCATGTGAACCTCGTCGGACCTAGGTGGGGTTTCTTGCACAAATTGAGGACCTTCCGATTCGAACGAGCTGTTGTCCCAGCCCATGTACGACTTACTCCAAGTAGAATCAGTCCTGGTGAACTCTTTTAAGATGATAGAGTGAGGTACGCCACTAATAAGAGCTTGGATGGTAGCGCAAATATGACCAGGGATGTTCGTATGCACCAGGAGAAAGACTTCATCCACCAACGGGTGGCAATTTTTATCGGACATGATGAAAGAACCGAAGGAGGAAATCAGCACCTTATAAAATTCATTACTTCGAGCATGGAGTGGGATACCGCTACAAGAAATCCACACAGTTCTTAATAATGGTGTGAACAATGGTGTCCAGTCTGCGAGTTCCCGAAAATGCAGCGAGAGTTCCTGGGACCACTTTGCTTTCGCATCACAATCTGGGAAGGAGATCAGGTAGTGTAGGCCCCCCAGTGGCTGGGTGGAGGAGAAGGGACATCCAAGACTGCTTAGGAAAGTGTCTAGGTACTGGCCTTGTGTAGCTTCTTTTACCAACACTATAAGGCTCATCGTTAGCCGTTCAGGAGTTCCGGGGGGTGAGAAGACAATGGGCGCCACTTGCAAGATGGGATCAGTCCTGGCCTTCGTGTTCCAGGGAGTGCCATTTTTCAGTGCGTCAAGGAATGATGGAC
Source organism: Hypericum perforatum (assembly GCA_012979155.1). Lineage (NCBI taxonomy): Eukaryota > Viridiplantae > Streptophyta > Magnoliopsida > Malpighiales > Hypericaceae > Hypericum > Hypericum perforatum. The sequence goes on along the minus strand of SOPF01025087.1, from coordinate 16,329 downwards.
CTGCTTGAGCGACAGTTTGCTTAGGTGCCAAGCTTTGGATGGACCTCTGGGGGACGTCCTTGCCTTGAACACTTTTGTCCTTGCGCTCAAAAGGGGCCACATCTACAAGAAGTTTGTTTCCTCCCAATTGATGCCCGTTAAGCTTCTGAATCACCTCGGAAGACTCATTGCCAAGAGGTACACGGACAGAACCAAACTTTGTCCCTCGTGCAGAGAGTTTGCTCGGTAGAAAAAGGTCCAGAACCCTCACATATTTAGAGAATAGACTTCGCAAGTCTTCATGCCGCCACTGCGGTGGTAGGCAATCGACAAACAACGTGACTGTGGACGACCTGAAAGCCATGAGAGCTGAGAAAGAGTCGAAACTTACCTGAGCCCGGGATGAAAGCCAATCTAAGCGTACACCAGTAAGCGGAGATAGGAGGTGTTAAGGGTTTCGTACGGTGGTAGGGTTAGGGTTGTCAAGTGGTGGTAGGTGTTCATGGTCGGGTGGTCAAGTGGTGGTAGGTGTTCATGGTCGGATGGTCGGGTGTTCATGGTCGGGTGGTCAAGTGGTGGTAGGTGTTCATGGTGTAAAAAATCAATTCTTAAAATTTGTAGAATCCGCAACCCTTTTAAATTTAGACTTATTCTAGTTTAATAAGAACTCTCGTATTTAAATTATTAGAAATGCACTTGTGATAAATATATATTTTTTAATTTGTTATCATTCAAAAGTTCTAGATTAGTTGGTGTACGTGTAATTTTAAAACATCAAATAGTATGCTTATGGACGTGACACCTTATATAGGTTTATATCAGATCCCCATGAACGGACGGGCTTGGACGGACAGACGGGTTTGGACAGACGACAAACGGGCTTGCACGGTGAAAGACGTGCTTGGTGGACGGACGCTCGTGCTTGGACAGACGGACAAAAGGCTTGGACAGATGGACAAAAGGCTTGGAGGGGGCTTGAACGACAGACGAGTTTGGACGGGCATATGACGACCGAGGCGAGGCGAGGCGAGGCGAGGGCTGGAGAGGTAAGTAACCCGAAGTGAGGAAGAAGATAGGAGGAGTAAAGTAGGCGGCAGAGGTAGAAAAAATCCTAAAAAAAGGGGGAAGGCTCTCACGAAGAGAGAGAAGACTCTCACGATGAGAGAGAAAGTTTTGCCTTTTGACATTCACATTTTAGTAGTATTAAATTACGTTAATTATGTATCAATCGTAAAAAGATATTTGATTATATGGAGATGTCTAAAAAGTAATCCCCATGGGAATTATTTATAGACCGTCATATCATAATTTTGTGCTTAAACTTTTAATCTAATGGTTATTATATTCGGGGGCAAAGTTGGTATTAGACAAATATTTAATTAATTATTATATCTCTAATTATCTTTATTTTCCTTATCTAACATTTAAAATTTAACAACCAACCTTAATTATTACTCCCTAATTATCGCTGTCATTATAATAATAACGTAATTAATTTAAACAAACCCCTGCCTCACCGCGGATGAATATTAAAACAGCCCCCTAACAAAAAATCAGTAAACTAAAACCTCTTATTCAAACAAAATGGCGACGACGAGTTGAGTTTTTATGGAAGGCCATGACGGCGTCAGGTGAATTTCCCAATTAAAAAACAACCCTTCTCCACAAGAAAACCCAACACTACAGTATCCCAATTAAAAAAAAATCAACCCCCACCCAATCCTCCGCCGTATTGTTTAAACCAAATACCAATGTTATTGCCGACGATCATTATATAGAAGGCCATAACGGCGATAGCGACTATGCCGATGAACCCACCTTCGTCCTCGCACCCCAACCCAGGCCAATGTTACAGTCGTCCTCCTCAGTCGGGAAATTCAACCTCTCGTCGAGGTCGTCGTCCTCCGCCACAGGCTTCGCGCCATCCAGTTCGAGCTTTGCTTCTCGATCCTTAACCTTCTTCACAATATTGGTACTCACGTTCCGGAATATTGGCACCTTCTTTCAGTAATATTGGTATCTTTATTCTTTTATATTGGTACCTTTGTTCAGTAATATTGGTACCCTCGTTTAGTAATATTGGTACCATTGTTCTTTAATATTGATACCATTGTTCTTTAATATTGGTACCATTGTTCTTTAATTTTGGTAACTTTGTTCTTTAATATTGGTACATTTGTTCTTTAATATTGATACATTTTGTTCTTCAATATTGGTACATTTGTTCTTCAATATTGATACCTTCGTCTTTTAATATTGGTACATTCGTCTTTTAATATTGGTACATTCATCTTTTAATATTGGTACTTTTTTCTTCAATATTGGTACCATCTTTTAATTTTGGTAACTTGCGCAGATGTAGGGTCGACGACGATGATGGTTCGGCGAGGATGAAGGGTCGACGATGATGATGGTTTGGTAAAGATGGTGGGTCGACGACAGTGATGGTTCAACGAAGATGATGGATCGACGACGTTGATTGTTTCGGCAAAAAGGGTGATTTATTTCATGTGTAAATTTTTTTAATGAGTGTTTTTGGAGATAATATTTTCTTAGAGATTTGATTTTTTGAATGAATTGGTAGTTACATTTTTGTAGCATGATTTTTTAGAGATTTTAATTTTTGAATGTTGGTCACTTACAAATTTAGTGTCATGATTTAAGGGATTACGATTCTCTATTTAATGGTTCCTAATTTTTAGGATTGTAATTAGTTAGTAGTATACCAATTATACCCTCCTCCCCACCATGGAGATTAACACCTAATCCCCACCTAATCTGGACTCTCGTAAAAGTGATTAATGTTAATATAACTTTTCTATGATACGACACGCACCCGCGTCTTACCCGGAGTTCGCGAGTGTAAGACACCCACCAAGAAAAAAAAAAGATCCATGCACCTTACCGAAGCTCATCCCGGACCATCCTCGTCCATGTGGGAAGGGTATTATTTTTCTTCTTTGTTTGTTTGTTCTATTCTACTTCGTACAATCGAGATAATATTTTTAGTTCAAATAAATTTTAAGGTTAAAAATTTGTGTTGGGAAAAATATTTAACTTTTATAACAAATTAAATAATATCCAAATAGACATTTTCAAGTCCAAATAATATGCAAATACATTTTTTCTTTTGTTTGTTAACCTATTTTTACACACATTGTTTTATTAATAATTTGTCTTGAATAAAAATATATTATTAGTTAGTAATTAAATGTGATAAAAAAAGTAAATTTTGATAAAAAAAATTTAAATAAAATGAATTGAACCGATACGGATAAAAAATAAAAAAAAATTTATTTGAAAGATTTCCCCAAGATGAGTTAACCCGAAAGGGCGGGTACGGATAATCCATTTTCGCCATCAAGTCCATTATGAATAAATTGACATTTAAACCCAATTTTAATCTCGACTCAATTGACATTTAAACCCAATTTTCATTTGCTTCGATGTAACTTATTTACAAATTTCAATCTAGTTATGATTTTTGTCTATTTCTGTGATATGAACTTCTAATAATTTAAAATCTCCAACTGGGCCGTTCGTAGAGAAACAAGATCCACCAGGCCCATAACGCACGGCCCAAATCACCCGACCCCGGGGGAGGGATTCTACCTGGACCCGACCGGAATGGCGCTGCCGGGGCTGAGCCCCTTCGCCGCAACCGCTACTCCGACGTCGCCGTCCGCCGAGGACCTATCGAAGAAGATCCGGAAGCCGTACACCATCACCAAGTCGAGGGAGAGCTGGACGGATCCCGAGCACGACAAGTTTCTCGAAGCCCTCCAGCCAGGGGTGAGCATTTGGATTATCCGAATCCAAATTATCCGAATTTTGTATTATCCAAAATTTCCAAAATTACTATTTTTTGATCCGAATCCGAATCCGAATAAAAAGTTATCCGAAATTCCAAATCCAAAATTATTTTGGATATGGATTCAAATAATCCAATTTTCCAAATTTTTAACAGACATATATTTTTCTTTTTTTGAGATCCTATTCTAATTCCTATTCTATTACATCAGAAATGCTCATGCCAGGAGTCGAACCTGGACTTCACCTCACATGAGTGGGAACAATACCACTGGACCAAATGGTCACTCGATTTTAACAGACATATATAAGTAATAAACAAATGTAACTAAAAAATTGGTAGATATATTCGGTGTTGGCTAGAATATTTAAGGTTTAGGTATTTGTTAGACTACAGAATAAATATACTTGAAAGTGTTTTTTTATTTGTGTTTTTCAGCTCATGAAGTGGTGACCTTTTAGGAAAAGTAATAGACTTTTTAATTTATTTTTCAATTACTAAAGAATTGCCCAAGTCCAATAGATATATACAATTTTAATCCTATAAATTATTATATATATTTTAGATATTTTGGATATTTGGATAATCCAAATTATTATTTTTAAATCCATATCCAAATCTAAATCCGAAATAATTTTTTTGGATTATCTGAATCCAAATCCGAACATAAAATTATCCAAGTCCGAATCCGAAAAAAAAATTGGATATCGGATTTGGATTATGGATAATGGATTTTTTGCTCACCCTTACCTCCAGCTGTAATTGTTCCCCCTTTCTTGTTCAATTAGGGTTTCCGCTTCACCCTCTTCTGGATTTGTAACGTTTCTTGTGGTTAATATTTGTTCAGTTAGGTTGTTGGAGATATGTTCTAAATTGGGCGCTAGAGTTGCTTGGAAGTAAGAGGTTAGGGTTTCGGACGACTTCTACCGGAGTTGAAGTGGTTAAAATGCACTTTAAGCTTAATCAGGGTATCTTGTGGTTACTATTTTTGTCATTGTGGTTGCTGGATATATATACCCTAGATTGGGCGCTAGGAATTGCATGGATGTAGAGGTCCGTTTGGGTTTGGATGGCCGGAGTTGATGTATTTGACGGTTCTGGGGTTGTGTTTTTTTTTTTTTTGTGGTTTAATTTGTGAGTTTCGCATTTTAGGGGACGGTTTGGATGTAGAGAGAGCATCTTGGTTTTTCGTGGTTGGGTTGAATTTACTGTCATAGACTTATTGACTGATGAAATGAACAGCGTATTGTGGACACCGGGTTGAGGATTTATCTTGATGCGTTTGGTCCTGGTCAGATTTGATCGTGACTGGAAGAAGATTGAAGCGTTCGTCGGGTCCAAGACTGTTATTCAGGTATTCTTCTTGATGGTGTTGTGGAGTTTCAAAATGCTTTTTTTAGAAATGAGACTGTCATTCAGGTATTCTTCTTGAAGCGTTTGGTCCTGTCCAGTTTCTTTTTTATTCTTGACAGTTTTGTATGCGAAATAATACTAGTAGTTCAGCTTGCACATGTCAGAGAGTCCCCTGCCAAATTCGCAATTAGTATGAATGTAATCTGATTACATTAGCAGAGTTGAGCTATTTATCATGTTGCCTTTAAATTTGCAAATACAAGAAGAACAAGGCTCATGTTTTGAGGTTCTTGAAAAATTTGCAGATTCGCAGTCATGCTCAGAAGTACTTTTTAAAGGTGCAGAAGACGGGGGCGGGCGATCATTTGCCTCCCCCTCGTCCTAAAAGGAAAGCTGCTCATCCCTATCCTCAAAAAGCCTCAAAAAATGGTGATATTTTGTAACTTGACTGCTTCAAATACTCCCATTGTAGTGAACTAGTGAACTAATGATCATGATCATTTGACCTTATCTATGTAGCAGGTCCTGTTGTCTCGCAACTGCTGGGATCATATCTTTCATCACCGGGTCTGCTGGAACCTGAATATGCTCTAAGAGCAGACTCTTCTTCAACGCCCGTGGCCCATAATCATGGCATTGTACCATCTTCTTGGGCACACAATCTGCAAGCAGGTGGTTTATGACAACAAAGAGAAATAAAAAAAATATGATGCTTACATGATTTTAACAATAATACTAAAGTTTTGTGATGTTGTTCCCATTCAGGGCCAATGACAACAAACAATTGCTGCAGTAGCACAGCGAGTGATGAAAGAATAAAACCGAGTTTGGATATGCTCGAGCCAGAGAATAATAACCAGCCATTGAGGGGTGAGTGTTTGATTTTTTTATTAACTTGGGAGTCTCTATCTCGGTGTTCATTAGGATAGTTATAACCGTGTGTTTTTTTTCTTTTTCTGAAAGAACTTTGAATGGACTATTTGCGGAATCTGAAGACATTTATTTAGTGCTGATCGCTGTAGTTGGCTCTTCTGTATTTGTTTTTTTGAATTGTCTTTGTTTTTCCATGCATATACTCTCTTTGGATTTGAAAGCTGCATTTGGTGCTCTCTTGTTAAATGTGTGAACTGTATTAAATGTGACCAATTAGGACAAGTCTATTTCAAATGTTAACTGTTTTCAATGGTTTCACAACCTGACTTGTGTCTCACTAAGTGAAGGCATTTGTACAGTGAATAATAATTCAAGTTTGCTATAAATTGGTACCCGCGTGCCCCTCTCCACCCTTTTCTTTACTCTATTTAGATAATTCCCAGCATCTTTTGGGGTTTTCCCAAGGTTTTCCCTCTATATCTTGTATTTAGTTTATTCTAGTACTAATGTGGCAGTTTTTCTTGACAGTCCTCCCAGACTTTGCACAAGTATATCGCTTTATTGGCAGTCTCTGTGACCCAGATGTAACTGGTCATTTGCAGAAACTTCAGAACATGGATTCTATTGACGTTGATACAGTAGGCCTCTTGAGCTGGCTACCAAATTGGCTATATCGATATCTTGTTAAATTCAATTCTAGTTGGTTCTACTCCATTGATGGGCATCTGCAACATACATCCCTCGTCTTCCTTGTTCTAACTTTCTTGCTTCTTTATCGTCCCCCAGGTGCTATTGCTTATGAGGAATCTTTCCATCAATTTGACTAGCCCTGATTTTGAGGATCAAGTGAGTGCTTTCACTAAAAAATGGCTCATGTATACTTTGCCTTTTCCCTGCTTTATTATGCCACGATTCGTGCAGGTTTCTGCTTGATTATACCACAACTCATTTAGTTTATGATTAGGAGTGTAGGCAATCAAGCTCTACGTTGGCTTAGAAGTTCCTTTCTTTGCGTCGTGTAAAATTTCTTGGTGACAGATTGCCAATTGCCCTCGTGAGCTCTTGCTTGTGGAGTTAACTCGGTCTTGTTGGTGCTTTAAGATCTACCTAGATCATGAATTGATGACTGGTGGTGAATCGATTGATTCTTTTAGTTGCTGCAGTTGACGGTTTTTGTTATGCCAACGCAGAGAAAGCTGCTATCTTCATACGAGATTGACACAGAGACAACTGAAGCTAACGAAATCCTCGAGGGAGACTAATCTAAAGATAGTTCAAAACTTGCATCAATTTTGCAATTGCCATCTGGTAGAAGGGTGTTTATGATTAGATGGTCCAACGCCAGCTATTACAGGCATCTGCCGTTGGAGTGGGCCGTATGTCGCGTAGCTTGTAAGTATAGCCATTTTCGTGTGTTGTACATATGAACAATATGGGGTGCCATAATCCAAGAGAGTATCGTTACAACTTTGTGTAAATGCAAATCCTGTACAGCCCCGAACCTCCTCCCTAACGTGGTATATTCTGTTCTACGTATGTATATGGTCAGCTTGGCAGGGTCATGTGATGGCGGTGTCCACTCTCTCCGGCAAGGGGAGAGATTTGTAATGTAAAGTAACTTTGGTCAACATTGAACATCTGTTCGTGAGTATCTGTTCTATCGCGAGCTTCGCCATTGAGCTTGACGAAGTCCTTCTGGGCTATATATTAGTTACCTACATTCTGTGCGAAATTATTTCCTGCGACTAGTAGTATAAGTAAGGGCGCCATGTGTTCTAGAGTATCTATTCTATCGCTAGATTTGGACTGACCCAATCTTTTTCTTCATTGAGATCCAAAATATACATCGGATAAAAGAAATTACTCACCAAAAGGAAATTACTCTGGTGTACAGGGCGAACCACCGTCAGTCACATATGGGGAACATATCTGCTGCAACTTTATTATTTGTGAATAAATTACTTGCCAATAACTAAGGAGATGAGCTTGTATAAGTATCTATTTTACAGTTATTTTAGCTTCCATAAAATAGTAGCTTCCGGGAATAAAAAAAGTGGTATTCTACAGTGTCAGAGTGCACACAAAACATCAAAATCACTGTGTTCCAATTCACAAGATACATGATAATAGTAGCTTCCGGGAATAAAAAAATAATAATGTCAGAGCTTTATGGGTCTGACTCCGTTATTCTCATGCGGCGGGAACGCCCACGCCCACGTTCAAACACAAACCTTCTTAGTTCTTGTTAGTTTTGGCATCGTGGACCACACATATTTTGAGGATTCATCTCTCTAATGCCAATAAATACGAAACCAACTAGTTTACACAAATCGGCCGGACATCAACAAGATTACAAAGAACATTACAATTGGAACAGCAATGTATGGAAAAAAAAAAAGAGAAGTACTTGAACTTACATTGCACCAACAATGAGATGTCGCGGCCTCTTATTCTACTGGACATCCACGTCTGTTCAATTTTCGGCTAAGTACTTGATCTTGGATTCTGTATAAAGAGAATATATGTCAATCAAAATCACAAAAAATTGTCCTGAAATGAAATTGTTTCATCTAATAAGACGAAACTAAGGGAGGGTCAACTAATCTGCTGAAAAAAGGGAGGGTCAACGACGTATTTGTTGTTCTTTAAGGGTAAACTACTTTGCTTAACTATTTTTTGCAAAGATTCATCTATATAGAATAGAAGGTGGCTGGACTACATAGGGGTGAGCATGTGCATACCTTTTCGGTGTACAGCTTCTCTATGGTGTTGTTAAGTTCGCCTTCCCAACGCCATGGATCTTCATCTTCAATTTCTGCTATTTGAACTGCTATCGAAATTGGCGTAATTGAAGCACTCTTAGAAAACGTCTTCATGTCTGGACATTCTATGATGACCATGTCTTCCAAGAGTGGGAAAATGAACGTATCATTTCCTGATGAGAAGCTTGTGAGACAGGGTAAATCTTGAAGTTCCATGGAATTTAACCGATCGAAGGATATTTCATCTCCTACTTCACCACCTCCGCTGCTCGACACTATTTCAGTTATGCTTCCGCATTCTTTCACAACCAGTTTCTCGAGATTTCGTAGACCCCTCGCTGTTGAGGAAGTCATAACCCTTGTTAGTCGCGTACATTTTGATACCTTAAGTTCTTTGAGATGAAGGAACACTAAACTCGATTTAGAATCTTCTTCCTCGATTAGATGACTGAGTTCTGGCAAATTAAACAACTCAAGGTACTTCAACTGCTGCAAGGAGCCTGCATCATGAACAAATCGAGGTCCACTTGGAAGTATTTGCTTGTAGAAAGAATTGAATATGAGAAACTTCTCCAGATTTGGCATGGCTTGTACAAAATCTAGGGGAACGAGTTCATGATCAGCGGGGAAGCCTGCCAGTTTAACATATTTGAGACTACGGAGGAATGATCGTGGAACAAGTTCATGCCAAGCCTTGTCCATGTCACTATTCCATTGTAAATCTAGTACTTGTAGCCCAAAGATTTTGACCTGCGGAGTGGAAGGGAAAATAATACTTGTTATAAATAAATACAAGGCGATACATAACTGAATAGAATGAAGTTATCAGAACAAACCTCGTCGTTGAAAATGAGCAAAGATTGCTTATTCAGAGTTTCTTCTTCATCATCTTCATCGTCGTCATCGTCGTCGTCATCGTCGTCATCATCATCATCATCATCATCATCATCATCACCATCACCATCACCATCACCATCACCATCACCATCACCATCACCATCACCAGCACCATCACCATCACCACCATCACCACCACCACCACTATCATCATCATCACCGAATAGAAAGATGTTATCAGAATGAACCAGGTCGTTGAAAATGAGCAAAGATGGCTTATTCAGAGTTTTTTCTTCATCATCATCGTCGTCGTCGTCATCATCATCATCATCATCATCATCATCATCATCATCATCATCATCATCATCATCATCAGCATCACCACCACCACCACCACTATCACCACCACCACCACCACCACCACCATCACCATCACCACCACCATCATCACTACCACCACAACCATCACCATCACCACCACCATCATCACCACCACCACAACCATCACCATCACCACCACCATCATCACTACCACCATCATCACCGAATAGAATGATGTTATCAGAATGAACCAGGTCGTTGAAAATGAGCAAAGATGACTTATTCAGAGTTTCATCATCATTATCATCATCATCATCATCACCACCACCACCACCACCACTACTGGATCCACCCAAGAGATGCATTCCAGGACATCCTACTAGAGTAATTCTATCCAAGGCTGGGCATCTCAAAGAATAAACACCACCTGAGCAAAATCCCGTCAAGCTAGGCAGGTCTTCTAGCTCAACGTGATTCATTGACGGGAATATAGTTGTAATGCAGTGATCATCCAAGACTGCGGTTGGTTTCTCATCTTTTCCTTGCTGATAGATGATCACTTCTACAAGGCCACAGCCTTTAACTTTCAATGTCTTTAGACAAACAAGACCTAGAGCAATCGAAAGAGTGAAAATGTGTGTTAAATTGTCGCAAGTATCGACCTTGAGAACTGAGAGATTCTGAAAGTCACTTAATACTCCCAGGGGGTCCTCATTCCAAACATGCCTTAGCTTTGGTAGTTTAGTTAGTTTCAACTTCTTTAACATAGACATGACATCTTTCTTATCTTGATCCGTTCCATCAAGATCAAATATTTCCTCCACAGACTCACAATTCTCTACGACCAGTTTTTTCAATCCGACCAGCGACGGCAGCACATCTGACGGTACAGCAATCGAAAGAAAAGGCGCACACTTGTCCACCACCAGCTCATCTAATTGGCTGAATGAAAATGTATAACCCGTGCCCCATCTTCCTACCAAATGTGGGTAGCTAGACAGTCGTAGCTTCTTGGCATCTTCAAGCAAATACTGCAACTCTTCCTGCAAAAGAAAGCATTGAAAAACGTTGCGTGATTGGTCCTCCTCCAAAAAAAATTACAATAATTCAATTCGAATGATTATTCTGACAAGAAAGAAAGAGGGAGAAACCTCGCGAATTTTTTTGATTGTTGTGTTAATATCAACCACAATCGTATACCAATGTGAGTAATCCCCAAAACTTTGCTCGATTTCCTGTAGCTTGGGCGTGATTGCGTCTCCGTCACAGAAGATTCTCATACTATCACACCTGTATAAGGAGACATGTTCTAAACAGGGGAAGTTGAAGGAGTAGCAACTACTCGTGCAGAATCCCTTAAGGTTGTCCAGATACCAAAGTCTTAAGGTCTTCAACTTATTGAAGACGACGATGATGATGCGTGATTGGTCCTTCTCCACCTCCTCCGCTACAACCACCTCCTCCATGGCATCGCAAGACGAAATCTCCAATTTGACAAGGTTGACCATGGTTTTGGCCGTTGAAGGGTTTATCAACCCCCTCATTTTATTGCAGCCATTTATTTCCAAAGCGGTTAAATTTCGAAAAGACGCAGATGGAGAGAGTGCCAAACTGATCAAATCCCGGCACCAACTCAATGATAAGGACTCAAGAAAAGGCAGCGAAGGGTCTCGTCTCCCTACATACCTCAACCCGTTAACAGCAAGGAGATTTAAGATTCGTAGAGCCGAAATCGGGGCACCTAACCCGCTACTCCTCTCGTACTCACACAGTTGTTTAATATGTGAATTGGTTACATCAAGTTGTCTCAGGTTGGGTGAACTTTCTAAGCCACCAGTCTCAGAAAGTTCAAATATCCACCTTCCTTGAAAAGATTTTAGCTGAAGAGTTTTCAGCTCGGGGACATGAGTCCACCATGATGAAGAATTCAAATTGGATTTGAAAAATTGGCCTTCTATTGACAACTCCTCCAAATTGGGGAATGCCTGAAAAAAGGGAAGATAATTGTTAGCAACGGTGATTGTTAAAGCATTATTCTGACTATTTTGTAATCGACAAATACCTCTTATTATAATGAAAACAAAAAACATCCATCCATATGATGTTAACAGAATAGAAACGAATTGAAAAGTGTAGGAAAGAAGAATCACATCTGCCTTGCAATAGTCATAAAACCCAAAGCCTACGATTTTCGGGCAGTCATGTATCTCCAGTTTTTCCAAATTTGGCCATTTGGAAGTGTGACCAAATGGATATAAGCTTCTCAATTCTTGCAACTGTAGAAGAGTCAAGGACCGAAGTTGGAGGAAAAAATGGAACGGGAGAGTGTTTGTGGATTCTTCTCGTGCTACTATCTCTTCCAATTTGTCACATGCGGCTACCATTAGATTTTTGAGCTCTGAGAATGTTTTGGCGATGACAAGTGGAAATAAAGACTTCAAGCTCCCGCAAAGTAAAATATCTAGCGACTCCAACTTGTGGAAACTATGTTCGGTTGAATCTGGGAAAACTATTTGCAGTTTATCACAATTCCGAATGCGTAATGAATTTAGTTGGCCAGATGCTCTTGATGCTCCACTACTCCATATCATTTCAATGTTGTCAACTGAATCGAGTTCCAATATTTCCAAGCTAGGAAGTGCAACCTGTATTAATGGGCAACATCAAATCTTGTTACGTGATTTTTTTTATAAAAGGCTTAAGCAAAATAATAAAAAGAATGGTATTTTGTTGCAACTAATGCAACACAAGTCCAATTGAATAAAGCGAATACCATTTCATTGAAAAAAGGCACTAGATTAGTCGATGTCGATGCAGTCTTCAAAGAATTTGATGTTCTTGCATTGAGGAAGCACTTAAGTTGTGGTAGGCCCATGAGGTTGAGGCGGCGTAAACGAGGAAATTCCACGACTTGAGCACTTTCCTCATCAACATCAAAGAGTGATTCCATCTCATTGCAATAGTTTATTTCTATTTTCTCCAGCTGAGGAAGACTTTGGACAACAGAAACACAGAAGAGAGACTTCAATTTTTTGCAGACGGAAATATGAAGTGTCTTCAACTCACCGAAAAACTCTGGTGACGCTAGTCTACCTTTACATATTGTCACCAGACATTTCAAACCGAGCAATTCCAAAGACTCGAGGACAGGAAAACATAAAGTTATCCCACAGTCAACAACTTGTTGGAGCGTAGACGATGTCTCTATGGAGAGTCCCTTCCATTTGGGGAAGCCTTGGCTATCCGAAAGATTTGTCATCCCATTGATGCCATGTAGGAAGACAACTTCTGATTCCATCAGCAGATTTCTAGCCTTTTCGAACAGATCAATGCTTGCACGCAAGTCCATCCACAGTGTCTTTGTTCTAATAACAGACTGTAGTTTAAAGCCCGCCCACTTATCTCTTCCTATCATTATTTCATATCTTTCCAAGCACATGGAGAAGAAAGATACTGGCAATGCCTGGACATCAGGTACACATACCTGCAAAGATGCTAGCTTAGATAAATATTTTAGCTCAGAAAGCCGTGCTCCACCTCCAATGGCATGCTTCTCAAATTCCCAATTCTTAAAGCTATCATTCATAAGTAATTCTTCTAATGAGGTAAGCTTCGATATGACATTTGATGGAATAAAGTTGAGATTATGGCAAGAGCTCAAGTCCAATAACTTTAATCGAGTCAGTTGGCCTACTTCACTTGGTAATGCTTTTAGATTTGATCCATATAAGCTAAGAATCTCCAAGTTCTCCAATTGGCCGATGGCCGCATCCAAGTTTGGCAATTCGTAGGCTTCCAAACACAAAGTGTGAAGATTTTCGAGGGAGTACAAGGATCTAGGCATGAAAGTAAATTTGAGCTCTCTAAAGTGAATGACTTTCAGTTGTTTAGTTTCTTCAAAGGATGAATTTGGAATATTGACTGGACCCCTCGTAGAGAGTAAAAGGAATTCAACATCGGGGCATCCCAAATTTTTAGGAAGATTCTCAGTGTTGATCGAGATCATAGAAATTTTGGTGCAATTGCTGATGTCACCCTTACTTGGCCACTCTGTCAACTCATTATCATCGCTGTTTCTGAAAGAGAGTCCTTTCCTACATGCTATCCAAATAGCAACATCCCGAACCACATCATGCATACTTACTTTATCATCCTCATAAATGTCCAATAGGTCACAAGCCTTAAGGTCACCAATCAATGTTTTCAAGTGTCTTCTCGCCTGGCTTATAGTGTAATTCTTGAATAGGCCTAAGCCCAAGCAATACCGTAACAAGTCCTCCAATTTCAAATACGGGCAACTACAAATGCCACTGAGCAAAAAAATGAGCTTGGTTTTCTCGCTAGGCAAACGATCATAACTTAGTTCCAGAACAGAGTACACTTTATCAGCTATTTCTTGATTATCGAACTTGGATAGTTGTGTTAAGACATCTTCCCAGGCATCCAAATCCTCACTTTTGTTACTGAGAAGGCCAGCAATCGTGACAATTAATAATGGAAATCCATCACATTTGTCCAACATCTTCTTGGCAATTCCGTGATCCTTAACCACAATCACTTTTTGCTCAAACAAACTCATAGATTCTTCCTTAGACAAAGCTCGGAGAGGAAAATTCTTTTTTGACCCCATGTTGCACAAAAGATCTAGTCTTCTAGATGTCATCAATATTTTGCATCCCTTACTGTCGGTAGGGATCCCCACTTCATCTAAATCTAGCCGACTCCATAGATCATCTAGAATTAATAAAATCTTCTTGTCCTTCAAGATCTCATTCAACCTCTGATTTAGTCCACTAGCTCTAGCATCATCGGAGCTCTCTTCCAACTTCGATCCAATGATAAATTCTGCAATCTTATCTTGAATGTCCCTTATCTTTGGCATTGCAGTAATTTTTGCTATGACTACCTTGTAAAATAGCGACTTACGTGTAGCTTGGCAGTAGACCTCCTCTGCTAAAGTGGTTTTCCCGATACCACCCTTTCCATACAGTCCAACCATGGTAATATTGGGATCCGACAATGCATCCATTACCTCGTTTAGAATTATGGTCCTAGATTGTGCCTCATAGCCTTCCACGGGTGGCTTGACAATTTGTTGCAGATCGGGAAGGTAGGATATATTTGTTCCAAGCCTGTCCTTTTCAGCAAGTAGTTGAACAATGCCTAACATTCAAACAAAGATTTATAACATTTACTCTAAAAAAAATTAGGTCGGATTTATCAACGAACGTACTTAATATCATCGACCACGAGACTCAAATCACCAGTATTTTGCAATTTATTAGATTAGTTCGTTGTTATGAATATCTAGAATGATCAACTGTTACGCCGAGGTTGCAATGAGAAGCTTAATTGGAAGGGGTTCGGTTTCATCCATCTCTTTTTTATCACTTTAAAACTTAAAACCTTGATCGAAAGTAAACAATAATAATAAATGTACCAGAGTTGGTTCAAGTATTAAAAAATGAAACCTGGCATTCCTTCGTCCGCCTTGTTGCCCACCCGGTAACGGGTCTTCAAATTGAGACAGAACGAGCAACTCTTCTGAGCTGTCTCCTCTCCGTTCCGGACAACAGCTTCAGCTTCTGTAATGACCATTTCGGCCTCGGTTTGCCAGTCAATGAAACGAGGCCTGACCACTTCCCCTCGTCTTCGGGCATCTTCAATAGATTCATGCAAGTTCTCTATTTCCACCTTCAGCTTCCTGGTCTCGCCGTTCAGTGCGTTGACCTTCCCTCTGAACCCAAAAGCGTAACCGATGTGCCTTTTGATCGGACCAAACAAAGTCTCCAGAAGAGTGGAAATAGCAAAACCAGCCACGGCGTCCGCCATATCCAATTTTTTTTTTCTTTTCCTTTTTTTTTTCTAAGGGAAAGAGGGAAATGATCTATGAAGGAAGATTGATTAAGCAAAGAAGAGATTAGTGACTTCTATTTCCAGCCGGTGAGGTCTTTGTATACTGCCAATCAAAGACACAAAAGACTAATTAATTAATAAATCAGTAAACGTTCAACTTAGCCCTTCCATGTGCAAGATTAATTAATAATTTGGAGAAGGACCATGTGAAATGAAGGATGTACAGACTGTTCCCACCTGCAAGACATTATTTTAACAAAGTATTTAGCTGCAGATTTGTGTACTCGTATGGAAAAATTTAGCATCCAATGTTGTGAAGACGGTCTCATTTTCACATCGGACTATTTCTCTTTCCATCATTTATTATTATTTTGGTTATTTAATTAGATAGGACAGAAAATAGAAAAGATTAAATTTTAATTTTTAAATTGATTAATTTTTTAGTGAGATCAATTTTTAATTTTAGTGACTACAATTGCCTCCGCAATAAACCATATGGCTGGCCAATAAATTTATCCGGATATAATAGAGCAAGTT
>SOPF01025086.1:33910-80993 GCA_012979155.1 Hypericum perforatum | reverse complement strand
CGCCATCTCGTTCGGGGGTCTCTCGCTGAAGCTTCCCCCACCGCTCGCGTTGTTCAGCGGCGAGTACGTCGTCGCCCCGCCCCCCGCGCGGTCCACGCGGCACCGGATCGACCCCACACGCGCCCCCGTGGCGACGGCGGAGAGGACGGAGCGCGGGGAGAATGGGAGGACGGGCGGGGGGCCCGACGGCCGGGTTATGGCTCTCGAGGCTCCGACGGCGAAGTCGGTGGAGACGAGGCGCTTGGGGAGGAGGATGAGGCTGACGTGGCGGGTCACCGTCGAGGTAACGGATCGGGTTAGGGTTTGAGCCATTGTTTACTCTAGAGAGTGAAGAGCGAGAGAGACAGATAGGGTTTAGGAAGATTTATGTGGTTTTGGAGGTTTCCTTGTGGGGATTGGGCTTTTAGAATATCCTCCGGCAAGTTAGGCCCAGTTCTTTTTATCCCCAATGCATTAAAATGCGGTAAAAAATATTCATGGCCACTAATTTTCTATATTATATATCTATGATCACCAAGTTATTGTAACATGGCTTTTATTCTAGTTGCTTTTATTTGTCTATTTTTAATTTTTTTTTTATGTGTGTCTCCTAAGTGCATCTGATTTGTTTGGGTTCGGATGCACTTTTAGGATTGGAGTGTGTATTAGTTGGGATGGTTAATGCTTTTAGTAATGTAAGAATTGGGTGAATTTAAGTGATTAATATTAGAACCATAATGACTGTTTTGATACTTTCTGCTCTTTCCGAGAGTAGATTGTAATTATGCTGCTTGACCTTAACTATTTAGGAAAAACCTAGGGTTATTAGACTTTACCTACGCCCAAAAGATACTATTCACGAAATCACTATTCATGAAATTTTACCCCTCTTGTGAAAGAGAAGAAACCTCTCAGACAGAAAAAAGATCAAGAATAATGAACAATCATGCCAGTTATTAGGGGTGAAGAGGGCGATTTGATTAATTCAGGATACTCAGAAGATCAAGGAAAAGATCCCAAATTTATAGGGTAAGCCTTGTCCTATAGTTATATAAATTAGATTACGAAATCCTCCATAGAGAGTAATCTGTTTCATTTAGGCTTTCGTGATCAGAAGGAAGAGAGCGAGTTTTGGTCATAGAGTCATCGTTAACAACCATAGAAGGTAAGTGAATTCTGTCTTTGTTTTGTATATGTATTTTCGTCCGTATTTTTGTCCGTATTTTCGTCCATATTTGTACGTATTTCCGTACGTATTTCTGTACGTATTTTTGTACATATTCTGTCAGCATATCAGATTGTGAAATTGGGAGATGTGTTGTGGATTTCGAAGATACCGATTGGTATTGTTGATATTGGGTTAGTATTTATGATTATGGAATTGTAACTGTTGATTTTGGATTCGTGATTGTTGATGATGAATACGAAAGTAAGATTGTGGATATGAAAGTGTGATTATGGATTTGAATATGTGATTGATATGATTTTTGGCATGTGGGATTGTCTCATACCTATTGGGCCCTGTAGTTCGCACATATCGCTTAAGGGGCTACCGGGTAACCCGAGGTATGTGTGATCAAATGGACAGGGAGTGTGTAGACTATCTGGACTCGTGGAGGGAATACCTTTCCGTCTATTAGGCCTGCCTCGCAGGAATGGATATTTTTCCGTCTATTGGGCCTGCTTGGCAGGAACGGTAGGTATTTATCTTTTCCCCACGAGGTATCCCATCATGATAAGTGAGGACTCCGGAGCTCCGTATTGAAATTGGAACCAATATGTTAATGATTATATTGTTAGTGTTAGTGATTGTATTGCCAGTATTAATGATTGTATTGCCAGTATTAATGATTGTATTGCTAGTGTTAATGATTATATTGCCAGTATTAATGATTGTATTGCCAGTGTTAATGATTGTATAGCCAGTATTTTTTTTTGGTCAAAGACGAGGGGCTAAGGCGCCCCGTTGCAGAACTTCATTCCATTCAAAAAGGTGTTACAACCAATCTCGGGTACGAGACGTCACTGAGGTCCCTTAACAAAATCTCCCTAACCCCCGACGGAGGTATACTAAAGAAATGGGATCCCACAGGTAAATCAAAACCTAAGTTAGCTAGCCAGTCGGCACAGCTATTAGCTTCCCTATACACATGGCAAATTCGAACTACCCAATCTCTACTTATGAGCTCCCTGATGTCCAGAACAGTAGGGAATTGGGTTTCGTTAGATGTCGTTGTGGTGGATAGCGTGTCGGTAACAATCTTGGAGTCGACCTCAAACACCACCTTCTTGTAGCCGACTGCCCATGCTAACTCCAAGCCTCTAAAGGCACCCCAGATCTCTGCCTCAACGCTCGAGCACGTTCCTAAGTTGCTCGTAAAGCCTCCCTTCCACTCGCCCTTGTTATCCCGGATCACACCCCTCGCAGCGGCTTTGTTAGATGTGCCCCTCCTGGCCCCATCCGTATTTATCTTCACCCATTCCCCGCTAGGGGCCTCCCACCCAATGAGCTTCGTTGCCTTCTGTGGTTTAGTTTGAAGCTTCCCAGCCACTCGCATCGCCACTTGTATTTCCTGAATCCGGCCTTGAATGTGATGGGCCTAGTCTTTAGGTCTTTGTTCCTCATTCCCCCAAATCTTCGCGTTATGCCACCTCCAGATGGCATTGATTGCCACGAGAAATGTTGTAGTCCATTCTTCTCCCCTAGCTAGGTTTGTATCAATCCAGTCCTGCAAATTAAGATTGAAAAACTCGCCTATGTTGAGTTTGGCATTAGATAACAAAGTAGGCCAAACGTGAGAAAACAGATTGCAATCTCTAGGGGCATGCAGGGTAGTCTCGTCGTTATTTTGACAACACGGGCATGAGGCATCCTGGGTTAGTTGGCGGCTTCTCCGTATAGCGTTGGTCATCAGTCTTCCATGACCTGCAATCCACGCTAGTTTCTTCATCCTCTCGGGTCCTTTCCAGCTCCACAACTTGGTCCATTGGCGTGTGTTTGCTGTGGTGGTCCACCCTTGGAGCAGGTTGTATGCTGTTCTGGTCGTGAAATTGCCTCCCTTCTCCATTCCCCATTTAAGTCTGTCCAGACCTCTTCCTTGTCTCGGACTAGGAGTGCCTGCAATACGAAGTAAGGTAGTAGAGGGAAAATACAGGTTAATCAGGTTCCAATTCCAATTACCCGTATCATCTACAAAGTCGGCCAGATTAAGATTCAACATGGAATCTAGGACCATGGTAGTGCATTGCTGTAGCAATTCTCCTTCTCCATCGAGCCATTTGTCCTTCCAGAATTTGATCGTAGCTCCATCTCCTATACTCCACTGAATCCCCTGTACCATTGTCGGCCATAGTGCGACTAAAGCTCTCCACAAGGGTGAGCTTGACGCATTAGAAGAGACGCTTGGTAAGGCTGCTTCTTCTTTAACATATTTGCTCCAGATGACTTGGGCCCAAAGAGGTTTCCTATCCGTCAAAAGTTTCCAGGCTAACTTCATCAACAAGGCCAAGTTTTGGATTCGAAGGTTTTTAAACCCTAGGCCCCCCTCTTTCTTTGGGGAGCAAACCGTTTTCCAACCCACCGAGTGCAACTTCCTCTAGTTCGGGGAGGAACCTCATAGGAATTGCCTTTGCGCTTTTTCCACTTCATCGCAAACTCCCAGGGGTAGCTTCATTGTCTGCATAGCGTAGGATGGGAGTGCTGCCAAGACTGATTGGGAGAGAACCGCACGCCCCACAAAGGAGAGCTTGTCGGCGCACCACCCACCTAACCTGGAGTAAACTTTGTCTATAATAAAACTGTAGGTATTCTTGGTCATCTTATTGTGGAGGAGAGGCATGCCCAAATATTTTCCCAGGTCACGCGTGATGGAGACCCCGAGCTTTTGAGCGATGTCCCCTGCCAGACATTTAGAGACATTTTTGGACATGAAGACCCTTGTCTTTGGCTTGCTTATCATCTGTCCCGACATTGCACAGAAGTTTTCCATAACTTGTAATGCCACCTCCGCTTGTGAAGATTTGGCTTCCAAAAATAAGAACAAGTCATCTACGAAAAATAGGTGGGAGATCTCTGGCCCCTTTCGCACGATCTTGAAGGGCTTTCACTCACCCTTGTTCACAGCGCTGGATATCATGTGACCTAACCTTTCAAGGCAAAGAACGAATAGGTACGGTGATAGTGGGTCACCCTGTCTAATTCCTCTTTCCGGCTTGAATCTATCTGTAGCTTCCCCATTCCATAAGACTTGAAAAGACGTCGTAGAGACACAAGTCATAATGATATTGGTCAGATTACCAGGGATGCCTACCATCTCAAGTGTTTCACAAATAAAAGACCAGCTGAGCCGATCATAAGCTTTGGCTAGATCGACCTTAACAGCCATGATGCCCTTCCCCTGGCGATGCCTCTTCATCGTGTGTATTAGTTCTTGTGCAATGATGATGTTCTCGGTTATGTGACAACCTGGGACAAAGTTCGTCTGGTTCTCCGACACCCATTGCGTCATGAAGCCCTATATCCGGTTGGCTATTAACTTCGTTACCACCTTCAAGCTGATGTTACACAAACTAATCGGTCTGAAATCAGCTGGAGTTTGCGGGTTGTCCACCTTTGGGATAAGGCAGATTGCCGTGTCGTTAACTACCTCCAGGGACCAAACACCCTCGAACACTTTTTGGACAAATTGTACCAGATTCCCTTTAATCTCCAGCCAATTCTTTTGAAAGAACAACGCATGGAGTCCGTCTGGGCCCAGTGCCTTAAGTGGGTTCATAGCAAGTAGGGTCTGCCGAATTTCTTCTTCCCTAGGGATCTGGGCTAGCTGCGCCCCTTCCTCGGAGGAAATTGGATGAAAGTTGTTCTGTTGCCTACCCCCTGGTCTGTTTTGCACATCCTCCGCAAAGAGTGCTTGGAAATGCTCTTTTACCAATCTCTTTAACTGGTCATCTTCAGTAATCCAAACCCCATTTCCATCTTTGAGCGCTTTGATTCTGTTTCTCTTCCTTCTTATTATTGTGGAGGCGTGGAAGTATCTTGTGTTGCGATCCCCATTTGAAAGGAAGTCTTTCCTCGACTTTTGTAACCAAAATAACTCCTCCTATTCAAGTGTGGTTTCCAATTCACACTTAAGCTCTCGTTCAATCTCCCTTAGAGATGAATTGGGATGGCTTGCAAGGCTTCGCTGGATTCCCCCAATTCGTCTAATAAGTTGCTCCTTCCTCCTAAAAGTATTGCCAAAGATCTTATAGTTCCAGTCCTTGACTTTCTCCACAAAATTCGAAACAGCAGCTGGAAGTGGGCAGTCCTTTTGCCATGTTGACTTGACAAAGGCTGGGAATCTCTCATCGGTTTGCCAAGCTGCTTGGAACCTAAAGAGTCTCCTGCTTGGGTTCAGTTTCGGAGCAGCTTTAAGGTTGATAAGGAGTAGGCAGTGATCAGACTTCCAGCGAGGAAGATGAATCACCCTTGCCTCCGGGAATAGCACTCTCCAGTCTATGTTAGCCAATCCACGATCTAGCCGTTCCTGCACCCGACCATGGACCCAAGTAAACTTTGCCCTGATGAATCCCAAATCCATCAAACCGCAGTCCTCTATCCACTTCTTAAATTTAAGGTGTTTGGTCCCCTTGATAGGTGCTCCCCCTATCTTCCCATCCAAAGCTAGGAACACATTGAAATCTCCCGCTACTAACCACGGAGATCTCATGCCAGCAGCTATTTGCCATAAATCCTGCCACAATTCCTCCCTCAACTGAGCTCTAAGATATCCATAGATCGCTGTAAGGAACCACGGGGTTACATTTTGTCCATTGATTTCCATGTGGATGAACTTTCGCTCCACTCTTATTGTTTTGACTGTTGTGGATAACTCATTCCAAAGAACCCAGATGCCTCCGGAGAAACCTTGCATCGGGGCTTGGATCATATTGGAGAACTTGAGAGCTTTGGCTAGAAGTTCTGCACGCTGCCCCGAGATTCAGATCTCCAAGAGAATCAGAATGTCTGGGCGATTCCGTTGGACAATTTCTTTTATCGAAGCTTTAAACTTGATACTAGCTGCTCCTTGACAGTTCCAAGTAATAATATTCATAGGAAAATCAGAAGTAAGAGACACTAACCAGATAGGGACAAGGCACCCACTAGACCACAGTGAAACCTGTTCAGGTTAGGCCCTCCGCCCGGACCGCTCCTCATTCTTGAGGCTTTGCTCAACCATTGGGACATCGCTCATCATGCTATGGGTGGCATCTTCGCCCTCTGGTCCTTCCCAGAAGCGCCCCACCAATCTATCGTTCCCTATTGCTTGTAGTTCATTAGTTTGTAGTCTGGGGTCGGGAACGATAGGATTTGCCTCCATTCCTATCTCCATCCTCGTGTCCTCTCCAGGTTCTGGTGGGGTTTCCGGGATCATGGTTGGTGATACTGGTGACTGGTCCTAGCTGAATTTCAATGGGTGCATCATCTGGGCAGAGCTTTTCCTAGTTGGGGTGGTTATCTGGGTTAGGTCTTTCTCTCCGTTCCTTCGACTTCCCTCGTACTGGTGGGTATTCGCCTGTTTGGGAGCAAGTAGGTTTCGTTTGGATTTGTATGCCTCCCCTGTTGGGTTTGTCCCTGGGTCCTTTTGCTTAGCCTTCTCCTGGCTTTTGGGCTGAACCTCCTTTTTCTTACTTTGCTTCACTCCCGGCCCAGTGGGATGGGCTGAAGGCTTAATGGGCTCAGGATTTGATAACTTGGATGTGGGTTCGAGTTTATTACCGTTGGACTCCTGTGGCGAGCTAGTTGTAGCCTTTTCCCTAGGGACTTCTCCTTCGGACTTGTCGTTGTCCTGACTTTTGTCTGCACCATTGATCGTTGCCAGTATCTCAAAAGCTGACCCCTTGTTTTGCAAAAGGTCTTCTTTTCCTTTCCCTTTCTCAGTTCTTGTTTTTTCCAAATGGGGAATGATTTCAGAGTTCTGGTTACCGAGCTGGCCTCCACCCAATGGGCTCTGTTTACCCCTTGGCCATTTTTGCATAACCATCCAATCACCGTACCTGTTCGCCACCTCTGGTTTACAGTTTGGCATCTCCGGCTCCGGTTCAGCACCCTTGGCTGATCCTCAGCGGTCCCCATTGTTTCGTCCTCTCTTGTGGTTCGGCAGCCGTAGGCAAAGTGACCGTATTTCCCACACTTGAAACAGATCCATTGTAACCCTTCATACTGGATTCTGTGTGATTACTGGCAGGCTCGGAAAGATGGTAGGAGTGGCTTGGTGAGGTCCACCTCCACGCAGATCCTAGCAAACTTTCCCTTCGTGCATTCCTTGGTCGAAGTATCAATCCGAATTGGTTGGCCGATACGTTTCGCAAGATTTTGCAGGAAGTTGGGGTGATAGAACTCCATTGCCAAGTTTGGGACACGAACCCAGGCCACTACCTTGCTGGTCGTCGCAGTTTCTGGGTCGAAGTTGGGCACCCAATGTTGGACCGTGACATAACTATCCCCAATCATCCACGGACCCTTTGTCAGAATCCGGTTGTATTCCTCCTCGCTTCCTGGTTTTACTAAGTAGAAACCATGTCCTAGCTCAACCAAGGGGAAATCCAGAGGGAGACCCCACATTTGTGCAAGCCTTCTCCTTAGATACATATAGGATGTCTTGTACTCAAGAACTTTGATGATGAGCATTTTCCACCAAGGTCGCCTCATAGCGATTTTCTCCTCTTTCGAAATGCGGATTGTTGGGCAGAACGGGTCGTGGTCCTCTTTGTCCTCCAAATCGCTCGATACATTCTCCTCTAGGTCAAAATGGAAGACTTGATCACTTCCGTTGGTCTGGGTTTCATCTGTAACCCCCATTGTTGCATCCTTGAAGGAGAGTTTTCTTCTTCGTTCTTCTTCCGATTGAGCTGGGGCCACCGGGGCTTATTGGGTCAGGCTCAGAGCACTTTCAACGCTGGTAGTTTTGACTTTCTTTCCCCCCCTTGGGGGGGTGGCAGCAGGGAGCGGTGGACCCATTGGGGCCCCTGGAGGAGGCTCCATGGATAGGTGCTCGCAGGACTCTTTTTCTCTCTAGACTCTCTCTCTAGACTCTCTCTCTAGGATATCGCATTACATCACCATTGCTATGACTAGATGCATGATTGTATAGCCAGTATTGCATAGCATTGAGTATATTGATTTCATACGTTGATAAAGTCGTGTTGTGGGGTTCCTTACTGAGTTTATGACTCACCACATTTGTCCTCTTGCTTGTTACAGATTCTAGGATATCGGGACGAGAGTAGAGAAGAATTCACATGCATGCATTGATTTGAACCATTCATGATGTTTGAACTTTTTAGGATTGAGTTTTAGACTATTTACTGTTTGGAATTCAAACTTTGTGTATTTCGAATTTTTGTCGTTTGCTTGCAATAAAAGATAGTTGTCATGACTCCTTTCGGGTCGTGACATTTTATGGTATCAGAGCATTTTCATAAGGAAAAGAGAATTTGAAATTATTCATAGTTGCATTGCATGCATTTGAGCGATCCGGGGAGTATTGGGAGTTAGAAAGTTTGCGGTGGAAAATTTGCGATAGAAAGTTATGTTCATATTCTCGTGTAATTTTGTGTCAAAACTGTCAAAATTTTGAACTGTCATAACTTTTGACACGTTGATCCGATTTTCTATTATAATATGTTTTCGAAAAGGGAAAATCAAGATCTACACATGTTTTGTGATGCCAGAACGATTGAGTTTGGATTTCAATTTTGTTTTTTATTTCAAAGTTACGGCAATTTAAAGTTTTCTGCCAAATATATATTTTTTTTCTTCGTACTTTTAACGTGAATGCATACTGCCTTCCGAATCTTTTGGGTATGTGAGGTGTGTTTGTGATTTAAGTATTAATGGAGTGATTCCAGTAGGTAGTATGATCAATTTTATCAGTGGTATGAATAAAAATATTGCTGTGATTATGACGTGTTATGTTTATTAGATACGAATAGTGTGAAATTGCATGAATTGTATGAATTGCATGAATTGCGTGAAGTGTGTGAACCGTATGAAGTGTGCGAATCGTGTGAACCGTGTGAACCATGTGAACTGTGTGAACCAGTTAAACCATGTGAATTAGGTGGTTACTTAGGACGATAATTGTGCTTACCTTATGTGAACAGGCAAGTTTTTAGTAGCTAGCAGTTATGCAAACACGATATTTGACTCAGGAGCTATGCACTCCTTTATTGCTAAACATTTTGTACATAGACATAAGTTAGGTCGGAGTAATAGTGAGGAGCAAATGAAAGTGAGGATGCCCTTAGGAAAGACCATAGTGGTTGACCAAGTGTGTGATGGTAATATCCATAAATGGTCACCAACTTCTTGGATACCTTGGAATTATGAAGATGATGGGTTTTGATATTATCCTTGGTATGAATTGGCTAGCAAATCACCATGCATTGATCGATTGTAAAAGAAGAACGGTGAATTTTTTACCTCCTAGACATGAAGAATTTATTTTCAAAGGAGAGACAGTCGATTTTCCCTTGCCATATTTGATTTTAGTTCTCAAAGCAAGGAAGCTAGTACAAAATAGTACGATAGCCTATCTTGCTAGTACCATGGACATTTGAAGTGAAATCACATTGGATCAAATATCGGTGGCTAACGAGTTCCCTGATGTATTTCGGAAGATATACAAGGGGTGCCCCAGATAGAGAAGTAGAATTTTAAATTGAATTAATCCCTGGGGCTCGTCCAGTGTCTAAGGCATCTTATCGTATAGCCCCAGCCGAGCTAAATGAATTGAAGGATAGACTGATATCTGCACCCATATTAGCTCAACCAAAGGAGGGGATAAACTTTATGATCTATAGCGATGCCTCAAAGAATGGGCTAGAGTGCGTGCTAATGCAAGATGATAAGGTAATTACATATGCGTCAAGATAACTCAAGCCATGTGAGAAAAATTACTCTACTCATGACCTAAAATTAGCAGCAGTTGTTCATGCACTCAAGGTTTGGAGGTATTACCTTTATGGGGTACGCTGTGAAATATACACAGATCACAAAAGCCTCAAATATATTTTTACCCAGAAGGAATTAATTATGAGGCAACGAAGGTGGCTAAAACTGATTAAGGACTACGATATTGGGATTCACTATCATCCCAGAAAAGTCAATGTAGTGGTAGATACTTTAAGCAGAAAGGGTAGTCATTCAAGTTCAGAAGCAGGAAATGAGCTAATCGAACAGGAGAATTTGATAAGGGAACTAAAGAGGTTAGAATTGGAAGATACCTCATCAGTAAGGTTATTGGCAAACATGGAAATAGAAACTACACTTCAAACACAAATAGGCAAAGGACATTGTTAGGATGCCACATTAACCCTACTGAGACACCAAGTTGAACAAAGGGAGTTAGAAGACTTCCATATTAGTGTAGAAAGATTTCTATACTACAAAAATAGAATAGGTGTACCCACTTTTAAGGATTTGAAAAATAAAATATTAGAAGAAATCATACACAGCTCGTTATTCTGGATATCCAGGAGGAACCAAAATATATCACGACTTCAAACTCAACTTTTGGTGGCCAGGGATGAAAAGGGAGATAGCTGACTATGTAGCAAGCTGCATGATTTGTCAGATGGTTAAGGCCAAACACCAGCGGCCAGCGGTTCCCTTATAACTATTAGAAATCCCACAATGAAAATGAGAAATGATCACTATGGATTTTGTGACAGGATTGCCAAAGAATACATATGGGAAAGATGCAATTTGGGTGATAATTAATCGACTTACCAAGATAGTGCACTTTTTGGCATACAAGACCAGAATGTCTATCGGGATACAAGGTTTTTGTCAAGGTTCTGGATTAGCATTCAAAAAGTGATGAGGACGAAACTGCAGTTTAGCACTGCTTTTCACCCACAGATAGATAGACAGTCAGAAAGGACTATACAAACTCTAGAAGACCTACTAAGAGCTTGTGTTCTAGACTTTGGGAGAAATTGGGAAGGCCACCTTCCTTTGGTAAAGTTTGCATACAATAATAGCTTCTAGAGAAGTATAGGTATGGCCCCCTTCGAAGCTTTATATGGAAGAAAGTATCAATCACCCATCAGGTGGAATGAAGTGGGAGAGAAAGGGATTCTTGGTCCAAAAGTGTTTAGGGAGTTAACTGGAAAAGTTTTTGTGATAAGAAATTAGATACAAGCTGCACAAGATTGACAAAATAAGTTCACAGATCAATATCATAGGGATGTGAAGTTTGAGGTAGGGGATCATGTGTTCTTGAAAGTCTCCCCAACCAAAGCTATTCATAGATTTGGGATGAAAGGAAAGCTCAGTCCACAGTATATTGGACTATATGATATTATAGAGCGAGTGGGAAAATTGGCATATTGTTTGGCACAACTCCTAGCTTTAGCCAGAATACATGATATGTTCTATGTGTCTATGCTTCAAAAGTACATTATGAGAGAAGGTCAAATAGTATAAGAGGTTCCAATGGAAGTTTGCCTGAATATGAGTTATGAAGAAGTTCCACTGAGAATCATAGACTCCAAACTATAGCAACTCCGTAGGAGGATAATTGAATATGTCAAGATACAGTAGAGTAACCATACGGAGAGAGAAGCTACCTGAGAGCTAAGTTCAAAAATGAAGGAGAAGTACCCATACCTCTTCGATCACACAAGTAAGTTTGAGGACAAACTTTATTTAAGGAGGGTAGAATGTAAGAATTGGGTGGATTTAAGTGATTAATATTAGAACCATAATGACTATTTTGATACTTTCTGCTCTTTTCGAGAGTAGATTGTAATTATGCTGCTTGACCCTAACTATTTAGGAAAAACCTAGGATTATTAGACTTTACCTACGCCCAAAAGATACTATTCACGAAATCACTATTCATGAAATTTTACCCCTCTTGTGAAAGAGAAGAAACCTGTCAGACAGAAAAAAATATCAAGAATAATGAACAATCATGCCAGTTATTAGGGGTGAAGAGGGCGATTTGATTAATTCAGGATACTCAGAAGATCAAGGAAAAGATCCCAAATTTATAGGGTAAGCCTTGTCCTATAGTTATATAAATTAGATTACGAAATCCTCCATAGAGAGTAATCTGTTTCATTTAGGCTTTCGTGATCAGAAGGAAGAGAGCGGGTTTTAGTCATAGAGTCATCGTTAATAACCATAGAAGGTAAGTGAATTCTATCTTTGTTTTGTATATGTATTTTCGTCCGTATTTTCGTCCGTATTTTCGTCCGTATTTTTGTCCGTATTTCCGTACGTATTTCCGTATGTATTTCCGTATGTATTTTTGTACGTATTCCGTCAGCATATCAAATTGTGAAATTGGGAGATGTGTTGTGGATTTCAAAGATACCGATTGGTATTGTTGATATTGGGTTCGTATTTATGATTATGGAATTGTAACTATTGATTTTGGATTCGTGATTGTTGATGGTGAATACGAAAGTAAGATTGTGGATATGAAAGTGTGATTATAGATTTGAATATGTGATTGATATGATTTTTGGCATGCAGGATTGTCTCATACCTATTGGGCCCTGTAGTTCGCACATATCGCTTAAGGGGCTACCGGGTAACCCGAGGTATGTGTGATCAAATGGACAGGGAGTGTGTAGACTATCTGGACTCGTGGAGGGAATACCTTTCCGTCTATTAGGCCTGCCTCGCAGGAACGGATATTTTTTCGTCTATTGGGCCTGCTTGGCAGGAACGGTAGGTATTTATCTGTGCCCCACGAGGTATCCCGTCATGATAAGTGAGGACTCCGGAGCTCCGTATTGAAATTGGAACCAATATGTTAATGATTATATTGTTAGTGTTAGTGATTGTATTGCCAGTGTTAATGATTATATTGCCAGTATTAATGATTGTATTGCTAGTGTTAATGATTGTATTGCCAGTATTAATGATTGTATTGCCA
This sequence comes from Hypericum perforatum, assembly GCA_012979155.1. NCBI lineage: Eukaryota > Viridiplantae > Streptophyta > Magnoliopsida > Malpighiales > Hypericaceae > Hypericum > Hypericum perforatum. The sequence continues at coordinate 68,082 of SOPF01025086.1, read as the reverse complement.
GTGTTAATGATTGTATAGCCAGTATTGCATAGCATTGAGTATATTGATTTCATACGTTGATAAAGTCGTATTGTGGGGTTCCTTACTGAGTTTATGACTCACCACATTTGTCCTCTTGCTTGTTACAGATTCTGGGATATCGGGACGAGAGTAGAGAAGAATTCGCATGCATGCATTGATTTGAACCATTCATGATGTTTGAACTTTTTAGGATTGGGTTTTAGACTATTTACTGTTTGGAATTCAAACTTTGTGTATTTCGAATTTTTATCGTTTGCTTGCAATAAAAGATAGTTGTCATGACTCCTTTCGGGTCGTGACAAGTAAAATGGGCATAGGATTAAGGTTAATAGCACGAGCATTAACCGTCATGTGAAGAGGTACTTGCCAAATGATCTAAAGAGGAAACGATGAACGAGAGTGAAGGGAAATCATGGAGTTAGCAAATTAGCTGACTAATCGAGATTCCAATTACATGATTGTGAAGGTAGGAGGTTAGTTGTCTGTAAAATAATTGGGTAAATATAAGTATAATGTTTAATTGAGTTATTTCAGCCGTATAGATCTTTAAATTAATGCTTCAAATTTAAGCTACTTGGTTCTATGATGTCCCAATATTTTTTAGACATGACAAGAAATGAACATCATACTTCGAAAGTAATCGAAATGATACACTTGAAAAGGGCATCCGCAATAAGGTTAAATTTAGGAATAACTATCCTCAGTTTCCTCGTGTTTGTGAAAATTAGCGATTCGGCCTTCTATTTTTTTATTTAATATTTAGCCATTGAAGTTTGTAGAAAGGGTATCATTTAACCCTTGTCATCCGAACCGACAATTTTTTCCAGCGAACTTGGACGTGAGTTTACTAAATTGTCCATTCTCTTTAAAAATTATTTTTACCTCTAATAGGCTCTAAAATTACACGCGGAGGAAAAGGCAAAGTATCAGGGCATCACATCTCTTCTTGGCACCAACCATATTTTCACATGCTTCAACGCAAGACCTTCACTTCTCACTCTTTAACACCCTCGCATTACTCGTATCAAACATAAAAAATCACCCAAATGAACTAAACCCAGAAAAATGAACACAAGAAAAGTGAGAAAGATTGAATCTTTGATTACATTTGAGAGTGCCTTGCCACTGGGGCTGGGCCTCGGGCGGTGTGAGATTGCAAAGGCGAAGCGGCGCCATTCCGAGGAGACAATCCCAGAGACCCACTATGGGTTCCATTTTTGGGGTTCCAGAAGAGGTTTTTTTTTACTAGCGCTTCACTTGAACAAGTCTTCCAATGGAATTAGTTCTGAGAGGTCTTCTTTTTCGAGGAGCTTGATTGGAAATGATAATTCAGTGGACATGTTATTTAAAGGACATGAATATGGGACTGTATTGATGAAGTTCACTTATGGGGATTGGGGAAATAACGATGCTAATCGTGGTTGAGAGATGAGATAGAGAAGAACGGTGACAAAGAGAGGTGATGAAGAAGCGAAGAAGGAGGAGGAAGAAGAGAAGAAAGGTCTGAGTGTGTAATATTTTTTTAAAAGACAATGGCATTTTAGTAGTCTCGCGTCTAAGTTCGCTAGAGAAAACAACCGATTCTGCCGACATAGGTTAAATGATACCCTTTTTACAAATTTGAAAGGCTAAATATGGCGTAAAAAAATAGAGAGGCTGAATTGCTAATTTCTGTAAACACGAGGGGTCGAGGGCAATTATCTCTTTATTTACGTCTAATTTTTCAGGGTTGTGTTGTTAATGCGTGTCCAACTAGGATCAATTATGCGTGCAAGAATTACACGATCGCACAAGTAATATCGTGATAAGTAGGATCGTCTTCACAGAGAATAGCAGATGAAAGTTGTTCGTCAAGCAGATGAAAGTTGTTCGTCAAGTACCAGTTTATGCGTTCCTAGATCTTAAGCTAAGCGAACGGATCGTTGGATTGATGGTCTGACACTATTACTACCAATGATGTCACAAAATCTCAAGGTTGTCAATCTCAATCTTTTAACGACACTTCTAAACTACAAACTCGATATCACCACGAACCTAAGTTTGTCAGGCCTAGATTCATTAACAATATCAAGTTGAGATAAGCATATGAAAACTATGATCTAAACCAAGTTGTCATCCTTGATCATCGAAAAAGCATTCATTGAATTGGAAATAAATAAGAACTTCAACAAAAGAAATAATCTTAAGAACCAAGCAAAGGAAAGTACCTTGATGAAACCAAATCCAAAGTTGTTTATGGAACTCTTAAGAACAACACAAGAACATAAAATGAAATCTAAAAAATCAAGTTCTAGCTTGGAGGTTTCTATTCTAAGCTCTTGATGATCTTCTTCTCCTCCTCCAAGTTGTGTTACAATGGCAGCCTACTCCCCCTCTTGTCCTCTCCCGTCAGTGCTTGCCACCCAAGCAATAGACCAAGTCAAGTGGGAAGTTTGGTGAGATATTTCTTTAAGTTCTTTGTCGGGGGCTAGCATACGCTGGGAAGCCAACGCACGCTGAGGTTGTATTCTGCCCCTTCTTGCCTCTTTTTCTTCTTCTAGCTCAGATGAGGCCAGTGTACGCTGGGAAGCCAATGTATACTGGGGTTAGCTACTGCCCCTTTTTGCTCATTTTTCTCTTCTCGCTTCTCTTCCTCAAGCTAGCCCAGCGAATGCTGGGTGGCCACCGTTCACTGGCCTTGTATTCTGCCCCTCTTCGTTCTCTTGCCTTCAAGCATCTACTCGTCACCCAACTCATTGCACAAGTCCACCAATCTTTGCTCTAAGTCCTCGAATGCTCCAAAATACTAACAAAATACACAAAAGCAACAGACAATCTTCTCCTTGACAAAACAAACCAAATTAAACAAAATATAGACGAGACTCATCTAAACATTTCCTAAAACATGACGAAAACTTAACAAACTAGGACCAAATGAATGCATGTTATCACATGCATCACACCCCCACACTTACTTCTTTGCTTGTCCCCAAGCAAAGTGCATCAGAAAACTAACCTCTCAGAATTCAAACATCCATCACAAGATCATTCCCACAATCACACACATCACACCCTTGAGCAATATGAATGCAAAATCCATAGGCAATTATACCCTCAATCATTTAACCAAGTTTTCACACCTAGTGATCCGGACTAGAGAGCTAACCACTCGTAGGATAGGATTAATTTAATCTCACAAGTGTATGGTGGTCAACTATCCTACTCTCGTGTGTACATTCAAGGTCTAAAAGTGTTAAAGATCATACCAAAGCACACTCGAAACAAAGTAGATTATGCCATAGAAGGAGTTTTTATTAGGTTGTACTGAGGCTAAAGGTAAAGGTGGGAAGATACAAGTATAGTGGTAATGTCAAATCCACTTAATCCGAGGGTTACATAGAAAGCTAACTCTCGACTATACTACAAACCTCACCTTATTATGCATATACAATCAACCCCATTTACCCACATCCTAAAGAAGCAGAAGTACAAGATAAGTTGCTCACATTTACTTGTGCCTTTTTTTCTTTCCTACTTTCCACTTTTCCTTTGATTTCTTCTTTTCACTTTTTTTTTTACTTTCCTCAAGAGAATTTCTTTTCATTTTTTTTCTTTCTTTCTCTTCTTTCTCTTGTTTTTCTTTCCTAATTTTGCACAGTTACTTAGCAACTTATCCCAACTTTTGGTCATTGGCTTCAATTCTACCCGTTTTCATCCCAAAGTATGTACAATAAATCCCCCCAAGCTTATACTACTAGATGAACCCTTACAAAATATTTCCTAAAAATATCCTAATCCCTCGGATTAAGCAGTTAAAGGTAGGTGGGGTGATGAGAATTGGCTTACGGATTTCAACTAATAATTCGACAATTAAGCTCAGGCTCGATGGGGGTTATACACTGGATAATATCAGGATTTTGGCTCTAAGGCTCTAGGCTTATGACAAAATGACCCTCGACACTCTCTACCTCATTGAGTTATGCTAGGTAATCCTTCTAACACTCCCATTGCTCAAACTATGCACACACCTCATGAATAAAATGAGAACTGGTTGTCCTCGCCATCGGCTCAAAAATCTCACAAGGTCACTCGTTAATTCACAAGTCTAGTCTACCGGGTGTAATGACTAGTCTAAATGATCGAGGATATAATTGTTTACGTCTTAAAATTCACATTGCTCAAGAGTGTTGAATGCATGATATGGAGTTTTTCCTATGACAAAAAGTTCAAAATTTCTGAGAATTTTTCATCATATGCAACACACTCTAACACACTTCAATCAAAAACACAAAACACACTCAAACAGACTCGATCACATGCAAAATAGCAAACAAGGTAAAAAGAGAGACAGACACAGCAAGATCAACAAAAATAATGCAACATAAGAACACACACAAAACACACAAAACACCCCCACACTTAGAAGACACATTGTCCTCAATATGTGAAGAAAAACATTCATATCAAAAGATAAAAACAAACATAACATGACAAGTAGAAACAAAAACTAAACAAGAATAAGGAGAAGAAGGAGCATGTAATCATTGTTCCAGAGGTGGTTGGGGTTGTTCTGGAGCCATTCCCAGTTAGCTGCATCTTTTGCGTCGCGAGCCGCAAGTTGGTCGCAAAGATCTTCTTGGTCTGCATGGTACTGGTCCCAATGATCTGACTGTTCATTTGCCAATGTCTCGACCTAGTACTTCAATTCATCTATGTGCTCGGTCAGTATTTCTATTTTGTTTTCCAGGAAATCAATATGCTCGGAAAGGTCGTCGATGTCTTCTTGATATTCTGGCCTTGGGGCATCATCCCCATCGCGAATTTGGTCTTGAACTTTCTTGCGGTCCTCCCATTTGATGAATTCGTAGGATGTGACACCATTCTTGTCGACCTTCGAAATGAGATGCCAATCTACCAGTTTGTCGAGAGAGATCTTACCACATGGGACTTTTTTGCCCGGAGCATCATATCCTGGAAAAAAATTGAGCACCAAAACATGCACAAGACTACCAAGACCTAGATTCCTGGGTTTTGATATTTTTAGTGTCCGAGAGATGACATCACAAATTAATGCAAATGTACTAAATGGCCTTCTCTTCTTAATGCAATGCAATTGGTATAATTGGCTTCTTGGGACCCGACTAGCTTGATGTTGACCACTAAAGCTATAACTCATAAATCGATGCAAAACACTATAGGTCAAATCCTTGATAAAGATGGATGGGGCTTGTGCCATAAATCGAGGAAAACCAGTCAGATTTTGCCACGTACTATAGACAGTTATAGTATCTTCAGAATTAAAGTCCACTTTCTTGTCCCCATCCTTAAGTTCTAGTACTTCCGTGAGCAGGTCGCTAACTATGGTGACAGGTTTACCATAAAGACGCGCGGTAAATTGGGATGAATCACTCTGACAACAACCATACAGAAAAATCCTAACACAACTTGAGGGTCAATGTCAAAAGATAATCCTGAAATTCTTGTCCAACCTACGCAATCTAATGCTTTACGCACTTCATATTCAACTCCAAACATTTGCATGCATTCCCAATCAATTACCCAATGACCAAAAACAGAGCAATTCTTAAACTTAGTATACCTGTCACCCTCCTAATCGTTCAAGATTGGAAAAAGTGCACCATACCTTTCTGCCATGTCACCAGGTTGATGGGATTGAGAGGAGGAACCTGCTTCAGTGGTTGTTGTACGTTGTCGCTTGGATGTACAAGCAGATGAGGCCTTGGATGCCATAGGAAATTTGATACTTCACGGTTGTGAATGTTGGATCGATTTAAAAGCCTCTGTGAGAAGATCAAAGCCCAATCCTTGATTCGTAAATCCGTTGACAAACAAACTCAAATCTTGCAAAACAAAATCAGATTAGGGTAAAATCTTTTCTTTGGAGGGAGTTGGAGGGATTTGAATAAGTTTGAATGAGGGGAAAGTGAGGAGGAAGAGGGGAGAAAAGTCAGGGTTTTAGGTCTGTTTTCCCGGAGGCCAGCGTACACTAGTAAGCCAGCGTATGCTGGGGTTGCCCACTGTCTCTTCGTGTGTGTTTTCCAGGTGAAGGCCAGCGTACGCTGGCTTACCAGCGTACGCTCGGTTCATCTTCTGCCCATTCATATTTTTTCTCCCACACAAGCTCTTAATCTACATAATTAACACACATTACTTATTTTTCGAGGATAACCATATATACATTCCCCTAGAAACCCAGAAACTTAGGGAAACTCGGACAAGTGACTCAAAAAATTCAAAAGCAAATTGAAAGAAGAATATAGTTCTAAGTTAACGTCGTTAGCTTGACGGTCAGGACCAATTAGAACTATGTAGTTCTAAGAATATAGTTCTAAGCAAGTTGCATCAGAACTACTGTTTTCACAGCTCCTCCTTACTCGGAACAAATCATGACATGCATCACCCTATTCGCTAGTCATTCGCCTCACTCAAATGCCAAAAGCAGTATTCATGTAAACCCAACACCCTCAACTGTTTAGCCTAACTTTCGCACTAAACAGACCATACACGAGAACTAACACTCAGTGGATAGGATCAATTTATTCTCACTTATATTGGGTAGTCAACTACCTATCACTCGCAAGCATGCTCAGGGTCAAAAAATATTATACTTCGCACTTGACATTCTCTCAAGCAACGCAGGGCTCGTAATCAAGAGGGACTTTGCATAAGGTTGTAATGTGGCTTAGGGTAAGGGAAGGATAAATCAGTGAGTAGTGGCTACACCACCCAATTCGAGGGTTACATGAAAATCTAACTCTCGACTATACTAAGCACCTCACCTTACAACAACTAAGCACTCAACCCAATGATCCCACATCCTAGAGGCATTCACTCGGGACAAGTCACTGACTTTTTGGTGTGCTTTTTCGATTTCTTCTTCTTTTGCTTTTTTTTTCACAAGGAATCTTTTCCATTCTTTTTCATTGTTCATCTTTTTCCTTTTTCCTTATTTTTCCTTTGTGAACTTTTCTTTTCTTTCATAACTCCACGCACAATTGATAGCAACTTATCCCGGCTTTTGACTGTTAGCCTCAATTCTACCCTTTTTCAAACCCAATTGATAATCAATACCCCCAGCTATACTAAAAGATGCACCCTTACAAAATCATCCCACAAATGATGTCCTAATCCCTCAGATTAAGTAGTTAAAGGTCGGTGGGAGTTGGATATTGGCTCATATAATGGTGTGCAAATAGTAGCTCAATAAATAGGCTTAGGCTCAACGGGGTTATGCAACGGAGAAGAATGGGTTTTTGGCTCTAAGGCTCTAGGCTCAACATCAAAATGGCCCCTGATATATAACTCACCCTGCACTACGAAATCACGCCAAGTGCTAATATACTATTCCCATTACCCGAGGCACGCGAGCACCTCATGAATAAAATAGAGATGGGAGTCTCATCCTTCGGCACAAATTTCTCACAAGGTCACTCATCAAGCTCTCAAGCATGGTCCACCTAGTGCAACTATCAACCTAAATAACCAAGGGTGTTGAGCCCACATAATTCCGCTCACGACATTCAAGTTCAATTCCTGACTAAGCAATAAGATTCAGTGGTCACTCTAAGTTCACAAGTTTAGAGGGGAGTTCATCAATTGTAAACGACTCAACACTTCAATCAAAGACACACGCCACACAAAGCAGACTCGATCACATGCGTATGTTAACAAAAGAAAATAAAGTAAAACATTCCTAAAAACATCGCAACGCACACGGCGTACAACTCCACACTTAGAGAATACATTGTCCTCAATGTGAAGAAGCATACTATGTAAACAACGAAAACAAAACGAGATTCATATAACAAAGCATACATTGTGCAACTCCACACTTAAGAGAACACACTATCCTCAATGTGAAGGAGCACACTATGCAAATAACGAAAACAAAATAAGAACATAAATGAATGACAAAAGTAGAGAAAAGGAGCAGAAACATTTGTTCAGAGTTGAGGATGCAGTGGTGGTGAAAATTGAGGGAGAGGAGGCAAGAAAACTCGACTGAATTCGTAATGCAGTTTGTCTCGACCTGTTGTCCAAGGTCCTGGGTCATTAAGTTCTGCCCATGATCCTTGTAGGTCAATATGGGGGTCCCGATTTACCATTATATGCTCACCATTCACTTCGACTACAACCCTCAAGTGACCTGGTAGTGGTTTACACTCTAAGTCTGGTGGCAGGATGTTACATGGTTTCAACTTGGGCCATGGTGGATCATTTGGTTTTGATGTTTAGTTGCTCGCACCCATGATACTTGTTCTTGAATTTCTTGCTCATTCACCCCTTCTTGAATTTCTTGTATCACTTTATGCTCATCTCCAGGAACAGTCTCATCAATGTGCTTGATTACCAACTCGTCAATGACATTGATTCGGTAATAGTTATCTTCCATGGTGGGGTACTTAGCTGCTTCGAATATATTGAAAACAACCTCATCATGACAGACTTTGAACTGCAGCTCCTCTTTGTTCACATTAATGTTTGTCTTTCTCGCTGATATTGGAGTCACTTTGAGCTCTTCGTCCTCCTCATTCACCTGCTGTGCTAGAGATTTCACCACTGGATTTGCCCTATTCTTTCCCAAATCTAGCTCACTCCGAGTCATGATGGCCTTGTAGTGCTCCTGTCTGGTGGGAGTGGCTCCAGTGTTGCTCGGAAGTATTCCTAGCTGTCTTTCATTCAGTTGTGCTGCTAATTGGCCAATTTGTACCTCCAAGTTTCTAAGTGTGACTTCATGGCTCAGTACTTGCTTTTGCAACTCATCTTCACCTTGACGATCTTGATGGGATAGCATTTGATGTTGCCACTTTTGTTGATACTGCTGAAAATGCTGTTGTGGCTGAAAACCTTTAAGCGTTACTACCTCCCAGTATTGGTCCATATTGTTGAGGTACCTGTGACCTGCATCATTTCTCCATGAAAATATTGGGTGGTTTCTCCAACCAGGGTTATACATAGCATAATATGGATCATTATTAGCATTACCCAAGTAATTATCAGATTCAGCAATGAGAGAGCAAGTATTAGTACCATGTGGGCCAGTGCAGATGTCACAAATCTGAGAGGGTAGTGTAGGCTGTGGGGTGAATGCAGACTGGATTACCTGTGTAAGAACTGCCACTTGAGCTTGGAGGGCTACAATCTCCTCACTGTCTTGTACACTTGCAACGTTCTTCCTTTCTGATCTCTCTCCCCACTCATAATTGTTTGTGGCTATGGCTTCGACAGCTTGATATGCAATGCTGGACCTAAGGTCGGTCAATCTAGGGTAGGTATGTCTCCTCATATTGTTCATCTCCTACAATTTTCACTGTACTGCACAACTCAACAAAGGAGATCAAGTGTAGTGATGAACAGAAAACGAAAAATAATGCTTAGTCTCAAAATCAAGAATACTGTATCCAATATTAAAGATAGATTAATTCAAATCTGTCCCCGGCAACGGCGCCAAAAACTTGATGCGATAAATATCAGGTTAAAAATACGTGCAAGAGAACACGATCACACAAGTAATAGAATGATAAGTAAGATCGTCTCCACAGGGACAGATGGATCAATTCTCTAAGTACTGGATTATGAATTCTCAATCTTAATCTAAGCAGTCAAAATTGAGTGATTGGTTGGTTCTAAACTATGAATCATACTATTGTTATTTGAATCTAGGGTTGTCAATCCTAAACCCTAACAACAATATCTACGCAAAAGAAACAAAACGAAACGAAACGAAACGAAATAAGCGGATGCAATCTGTGCTACGAACTAAGGTTGTCAATCTCAGTTCTCACACACGAAACGAATCAATCAAACAATGAATAATCAAGCAGATGAATGAAAAGACAACTCTTGACTACGAAGTATGAAAATACCGCATTGATTGAAGATCCAAATCGTTGATTACAATCCTTGAAGTAAAGAGAAAGTAATAAAACCTAAAAGCTATGACTCTTGCGTGAAAACTGACCAAGAATGTCTTTAACCTAAGTTTCAAGGCCTTATATAGGTCTCTAGTACAAACCTTAAAAACAAAAGAGTTCTGGCCCGACTAAACAAGCAAAATAATCTTTTCTCGGACAATCCGCGCTGCCCAAATCCAGCGGGTCGCTGGCTTTTCCAGCGGGTCGCTAGAACTCAGCAGCCAGCTTCAACTCGCCTTTGACACTTCATCCATTCCGTAAATTGCAAAACTCAAAACACGAAAGTTGTAGATCAAGATGTCGCGGATCTTCTCGTCTTGGAATCACTCAATTCGGAGTTTGTATGAGAAAGTTATGCATTTTCTAACAAATGTTGACGGATTGAGCCAAACCATTCTTCGTTAACTCTTCTCGCATTCTCACCAATTCTCGTCCCGCTTGCCATTCTCCCTGTACCTCGTCATCTTCATCTCCACTATCCAAGCACCTACAAAACAACCAAATTCCGATAGATCTCCCGCTCCTCAACATAAACACAAAATGCATGAAAACATACTCGACATACGACAAAATAGAATCAAAACACGAACAAACTATGCACAAAACATAGGTAGATGTGTGTACGTTTACACGCACATCAGTATCTTTGTAGAACTTGCTTAGGAAAGTTCTCAACGAAGATTCAACAAGAGAGAAATGTCTTAGTGATTTTGGTGTTTAGGTGTAGTTATGATTTTGCAACAAAACCAAGCCACCTATTTATAAAGAAAATGAGATTGTTTTTCTTTATATTAAAGATTCTTTACTATTAAGACTGTTTGACGGATGAGTTATTGCCTCTAGGCCAAGTGGGAGATTGTTAGTAAATAATAATTACTAATATGTCCTAGAGACAATTAATAATAAAGATGGTGGAATTATAATAAGAATGGTGGAATTTTTCATTAACATTATTTATGTTTTCTTTTGAAGAAAAATAATGTATTTTCATTATGGAATAAAAAGATGTTTCCATTATCATTATTTATGTTTTCTTTTGAAGAAAATTAATGTATTTTCATAATGGAATGAAAAGATGTTTCCATTATCATTATTTATGTTTTCTTTTGAAGAATAAATAATGTATCTTTTCATAATGGAAATTCCACCAAGTATTATTATTAAAAAGATAATTTCTATTAAGAAAAAATAATGTATCTTTTCATATTGGAAATTCCACCATGTATTATTTTATCAAAGTAAAGAATTTAATAAATAGAAATTCAATCTCAATTTCACTATAAATAGGTGGCTTGGTTTTGTTGCAAAATCATAACTACACCTAAACACCAAAATCACTAAGACATTTCTCTCTTGTTGAATCTTTGTTGAGAACTTTTCTAAGCAAGTTCTACGAAGATACCAACTGTAAGAGTTCGTAGTATTGTACTACGTGGATACCATAGTTGAGGGATTGCTCAACGATATCGTTTATGCAAGCACTGTGAGCTATCTCTATCCATTCAATTATCGCAATTAAATTATGTAATTTATATACAAGTCATATCAGTTAAATTATGTTGGTTAAATAAAATTTAGAATTTTTAAATTCCGCTGCGTCCGTTGATGCTGGCTTTGGATCGTGGAATCGTGCCGATCAAAGTTTTTCAAACTTGAAATTGGAAATTTTAGCCGCCGGCTTTCGAAGCCGATTCCGGCTTCAACGTGCAACGAATCGAAAAATTGAAGGCACCATCGAGTCTGTCTCATCGCGGGCTTCGTCTTGGTACCGACGGTGAACGCTGGCTAGGCCCCGATCAAAAAACCCCAAATTTGGATGACAAGGATCTTTTTGAAATTTGCGGGGGACTGATTTCTGGAAATTTGGAATATTTTGGGGGCCTCCTTGCAAATTCGAGTTTCCGGAATTTGCAATTTGGTCCCTGTGATTGATTCTGTAATTTACCAATGGATAAATTACGGTTTAGTCACTGAAAGGTTTTCGAAAATTTCAATTTAGTCCCTACAATAATCTGAAATTTTTGCAAAGCTAGTAAATTTCAATTGGGTCACTGATGATTTTGGAAATTATTTGGTTTGGTCCCTGATTAATTGAAAAGGACTTTTTTGCAATTTTGCCACATGGTTAATTACGTTTTGGTCTTCGAAACTTTCTGATTTTTCAGTTTGGTCCTCAGATATTTTATATAATTTTTCATATGGAAAATTACATTTAGGTCCTTAAATTAATTCTAAAATTACAATAAAATCCTTAAAATTAATTTTGAATTAATTAGGTCCTTATTCTAAATTGAATTAGATTCAAATATATTTTACATTTATTTTCTAAGTATGACTTATAAATATTATGTGAAATATGCATAAATTTTGTTTTGAACAAATAAAATGTTCCTCAAACTTAAATATGGTTTTCGTTTAGAATGAATAATGTCTTCCATCACAATTAAGAGAAACCGAGATTTCGCTCTATAGTATTTAAGACCAAAGTCTTTTGCTTGGAATTATGTCTTATGGAACTCTTATAGGGACATGTAAATGTTGTCGTGTGATGGTTGTAAACCACCTAAATTATTTAACTAGCCAAAGTAAGTAAATAATGAGGGGACATTAATCGAACTAGGTCCGATAACTAGGAATTGTATGAATTACAATTGGTTTAGAGACCTACCGGTTATGCTATTATAATCACCAGCCAAAGGAGGGGTTGTAATAGTAGGAATGTGGATCCTAGTCCATTATAATTTATATTAGATATAAATTCGTATTTCTCCGATGAGGTCGTTGAATATGTGAAAATAATGGAAACAAAATAAAACTAAAAGGCCATGTTTATTTTGATTGCTGAATATTGATCATATGAATTATGTTATAATTCCCATTTTTTATTTTATTTCCTTAGGTGTGATAAAATGTCGAATTTATCATTAAGATTCATACTGGAACACAACAAGTTGGTTGGGCCTAATTTTCTGGATTGGCACCGATGTATGCGTATGGTGCTAAGGCAAGAAATGATTGAATATGTGTTGGACACACCCATCCCTGTAACCCCTGAAGCTGATTCTCCTGCACTTTCTACGTTTGACGTAGAGGGACAGAAGAAGCATCAAGATGATGCAAAGCAGGCACAGTGTATTATGTTGCTCGGGATGATTCCTGAACTGCAAAGGCAGCATGATGAAATGAATCCCTATGAGATGTTGAGTAAAGGATCTTTTTGACTCTGAATCTCATTCTGAGAAATATGAGGTCATGAGAGAACTCTTTAGGTGTAGGATATCTGCAAGAGGGAAAGTTTCACCTCATGTTCTTAAGATGATTGGGCTCATTGAGAAGTTGGGTACTCTAGGTATCAAACTAGAGAACGTCGTCTCAGTGTGTGCCATTCTTCAGTCACTTCCTGATTCATATTCTAGCTTCATAGTGAACTACAATATGAATAAGACGAAGGCGACTATGCCTGAGCTACATAACATGCTGAAAACTTTTGAGGTGCTACTTTAAAGGAAACGAATGTACTCATGGTGGGTTCTTCTTCTGGTCCTTCTTTTAAAGGCAAGAAGAAACAGAAGAACAAGGCTAAGAATAGTTCTAAGCCAAAGTTCCTTAATCCTAAGAAGGGTATTCAAAAGAAAGATTGGGTTGACAAGGATGTGTGCCTCTACTGCAAGCAAAAGGGATACTGAAAGAGAGACTGCAAAGTTCTGGCTGCAAAAAATAAAACACTAGGTGTTTCTGGCTCCAGAACAGCTATATTTGTAATTGAGATAAATATGTCTACTATTAGATCTGACTGTTGGGTATTAGATACTGCATATGGCTCACACATTTGTACAAATGTACAGGGTCTCAGAAATAGCAGATTGGTTGGACCAGGAGAGATCGTCATATGCGCGGGAAATGGAGCAAGAGTTGCTGCTGAGCGCGAAGGGACATATAGTATAGACTTACCCAATGGTTGTGTAATAAAACTTAATAATTGTTATTTTGTTCCATCTATTACCAGAAATATTATATCCATTCTGATGTTAGACATTGAGGGCTTTTCTTTCCATTTCTTGAATAGTAATTACTACTTTTCGTTAAATGGTATTACTTATGGAAATGCCTCTCTTCAAAATGGTTTATACTTGTTGAATAGTGGGCATGATATTCTTAATGTAGAAAACAAGAAACTCAAATTAAGTAATCAGGAAAATCTCACCTTCTTATGACATTGTAGACTTGGTCATGCCAATGAGAACAGAATTGCAAGGTTAAGAAAGCTAGACTACTTAACCCCATTTGACTTTGAGTCTTATGGAACTTGTGAATCTTGTCTCAACGATAAAATGACAAACAAACCCTTTTCTGGGAAAGGAGTTAGAGCCAAAAAAGTGTTAGAGTTGGTTCACAATGATGTGTATGGGCCATTACCCACTCAAGCAAGGGGTGGTTTTGGATACTTCATTACCTTTACTGATGACCTCTCTAGGTATGGATATGTGTATCTGATGAAACACAAATCAGAGGCCTTTGAGAAGTTTAAGGAGTATAAGGTAGAAGTAGAGAAACAACTTGGTAAGAGTATTAAGACTCTTCGATCAGATTGAGGAGGTGAATACCTTAGCCAAGAATTCCTAAATTATTTGAAGTTATATGGGGTCCAATCATAATGGATACCTCCTGGAACACCACAGATGAATGGTGTGTCCGAGAGGAGGAACCGAACCTTGTTAGACATGGTAAGGTCCATGATGAGTTTCTCCTCTCTTCCGACATTTCTTTGGGATTATGCACTCCAAAGTTCAATCTACATTCTGAATAGGATTCCATCCAAATCAGTTGAGAGAACGCCATATGAGATATGGTGTGGCAAGAAGCCATCATTCTTATATATTAAGACATGGGGTTGCCCTACATATGTGAAGAAGATGCTCACTGATAAGTTGGAATCCAAAGGTGAAAAATGTTATTTTGTGAGATATCCTAAGGAAACGAAAGGACATTATTTCTATCTTCTTGAGAAACAAAAGGTTATTGTTTCTAGATAGGCGATGTTCTTTGAAAATGACTATATCTTTAAAGGACAAGGTCGTAAAAAGATAAAGCTTGAAGAAATTCAAGAACCACAAAATAATATTGAGGCTGAGAACTTGTCAGATAACCACGACAAGGAATCAATGAGAGCATTCAGTGATTCTCATGGTGGAAGTCTATCACTAGGTGATAATCGTCTAGCCAGTGGGAGCAGAATTAAGGATATCTCACAAAATACCTCAATTGGACTGAATGAGGACAATTTGGACATTGTTCAAACTCCTACTCAGGAAACACTTGAGAGTGTAGCTCCTAAGAATTCTCCTGGTATTGATCAGATCATTACAGAAGAACCTTTTCACGATCAGAATGAATAGCCTGCACAAATGTAACTCCGTAAGTTTATTAGGATTTATCGTCCACCTGTCAAGTTTAGCTACCTCTTGGAGGAACATGATGATGTGGAAATCCCGGATATGAATGAACCTAAGACTTATACTGAAGCAATGTCAGACATCAATTCAGGGAAGTGATTAGACGCCATAAAATCTGAAATGGACTCAATGTATATAAATCAAGTCTGGGACTTGGTTGAATTGCCTCAAGGGGTTAGACCCATTGGTTGCAAATGGATCTTCAAGAAGAAGATCGATGCAGATGGCCAAGTGCAAACCTATAAGGCTAGGTTGGTGGCAAAGGGTTATAGACAACGCGAAGGCATTGACTATGACGAGACCTTTTCACCAGTTGCAAAGATTAAGTCTATATGGATTTTACTTGCTATAGCTGCATACTATGATTATGAAATTTGGCAGATGGATGTCAAAACGGCTTTCCTAAATGGAAACCTCGAGGAGCATGTGTTTATGACATAGCCAGAAGGTTTTGTATCCAAGTCAAATTCATAATTAGTATGTAAGCTACAGAGATCCATTTATGGATTAAAGTAAGCTTCTAGGAGTTGGAATATCCGTTTTGACGAAGCTATCAAATCGTTTGACTTTGTTAGAAATACGGAAGATCCATGTGTTTATCGGAAATGCCAATGGGATAAGACTATTTTTATTATCATATATGTGGATGACATATTGATTTTAGGAAACAGTATCCCGCTAATACAATCCGTAAATGATTGGCTGTAAGACCTTTATGATGAAGGACTTAGGTGAAGCCTTCTACATCCTTGGAATAAAGATTTATAGAGATAGATCTAAAAGGATGTTAGGGTTATCACAATCCATATATATAGATAAAATACTGAAGCATTTTCAAATAGAGAACTCTAAGAGAAGTTATCTACCAGCAAATCATAGAATTAAGCTATCAAAGAAGGATTGTCCTTCTGAAGAAGCAGAAATTAAACACATGGAGGGTATCCCATATGCATCTGCAATTGGATCCATCATGTATGCCATGACTTACATTAGACCCGATGTGGGCTACGCTATCAGTATTACTGGTAGATACCAGAAGAACCCAGGTGATAGTCACTAGATTGCTGTTAAAAATATTTTAAAGTATCGTAGACAAACTAAAGAATATTTCTTAGTATATGGTGGGCAGCCAGAACTTGTGGTAACTGGGTTTACCGATGCCAGTTTCATGATTGATTGTGATAACATAAAGTCGCAATCAGGTTATATTTTTATGCTTAATGGCAGGTCGGTGAGTTGGAATAGTTCTAAGCAAAATACGACCACAGATTTAACAACTGAGGCTGAGTACATTGCTGCATCAGAAGCCACTGAGGAGGCTGTCTGGATATCTGAGTTCTTGAAAGAACTAAGAGTAGTTCCAAGTGTCAGTCTTCCAATAAAAGTTTATTGTGATAACACTGGTATGGTTGCATAGGCAAAGGAACCAAGATCCAACAATAGAAACAAGCATGTACATAGGCGCTATCACTTGATCTGAGAGATCATAGCGAGAAAGGAAATAGAGTTAGAACGTATTCCCATAGAGGATAATTTGGCTGATCCTTTCACCAAACCAATGAGTGTGGAAAAGCATACCAGACACTTCACGAGTATGGGTGTTAGAGACATGGGTGATTGGCTCTAGGCCAAGTGGAAGATTGTTAGTATATATATCCTAGAGACAATCGAGATAGGACATTGTACTTGATCAATATTCAGTTGTAATATTAATTTGATTAATAATATTTGGCATTATATAAAATGAATATATTGTTTGATTGTTTATATATATATATATTCATATTTATATTCCTATGAACTTATATTGTAATTGAGAATGTGAGATCTCAATTAATAGTGAACATAGTTCTTAAATTGCCCCAATCGATGATCATCGAGAATGGAATATCAATGATGCAATAGAGATTGGTGTGCGATCTGCATCATATCCTTAGAGGATGTAGTGGTTCTCACAACTACGAGATACTAGGTATTTCATGATGGATGCACAAATACTTTAGAGAGTATTGGTATACCTGACCAAGAAACTGTTTGGTGTATTCTATTTACGTGTCTACGGGAATATTAGTTTGTGGAGTAGTGAAGTAGTCCTTTGACTTGAGGTCAATATGCACGACATGTAGGTAGTGATGGACCTTAACCATGACCGATGCTTGCACTCCTAACGGAGTAGATATGGCATGTGTTAGGCACACCATGAAGTATATGTGCATGGTAGTTGAGCCAAGAAATGATTCATTCCTCGAATAGACTTAGAGAGAATACTTGTCTTCTCATAATTAATTAGATCGTAAATCATTGGCCAATGTACGTCATTTTCAGAATGGTGTCTGAAGTGACGGTATGATCAATTAATAGAATGAGATAATATGATTAAGTTATTAGAACAAACACGTAATCATGTTCTAGACTTAATCAAGTATTCGTGAATGAAAGGACCGTACCACTATGAGCTTCACATTACAGGTAGTTGCAGTATCCTCGCAACGTATCTTATATATTGAGATAGTCTGGTTTATTGTCTAGGTTTAGACTAAGACTGTTAGTTTGACTAAGCGCTCGATATATAAGAGCCTATGGGTCACACAACAAGTAGTTCTTATTTACGAATTGAAGTTGGTTAGATTAAATATTGATTTGATCAAGAATATTTAATCGATAGAGAAATATTATAATTCTATTAGATAAAATTATGATTACAATTATTTAATTAAGTTTGACTTAATTAAATAATAATATGTATAGCAAAATCTATTTAATGTTAGACATATTGACTTGGTCAAGTATATAATAGATCAGAAGGATTTTTGAAATCTATAATTAATTAATTGGAAATTAATTAATTAATTGAAATAGAAAAGGGGAAGGAGGCGACAGAACGAAATGGCAAAGTTGGCCATCATTATTAAAAACAAAGTAAAAATAGTGGCTGCCACATTATTAAAACAAAAGCTAAGCCACCACCGCCCCATTTCAATTTCATTATAATTGATTAATTAATCAATTGTTGATTAATTAATTAATAAAGTTTTGCTATATATATGTTGCATTTGGAAGAAGGAAAACACACCAAAAATCATACTTCTCTATATTGTTCTTCGGTTAAGAATTCTCCTAGCGAATTCACGAAGATCACGATTTTCGAGAATTCGTAGATCAGGCTACGTGGATACCATAATAAAGGATACGATCAACAAAGAGGTATCGATCCACGAAGAACATCAATCTACTATCCACTGTAAGTTTATTCTTACAGTTTATTTATGTTATATTGCCATGCTCAGATTATTGTTGGTAAAATTTTAACTTCCGCTACTATGAACTTAGAGGTTTATACTCGTAAAATTCCAACACCAACAATTAGACAAGACAGCAAAAGAACGTCACACACAATCGACATGATATATTTGAAAAGGGCATTTGCCACGGCATTGATTTAGATCAACTTTTCGTGGTTTTGTATTGGTGTACGTAGTAGTTAGTACTATCATATATTTACCCAAACAATGACAAAATGTTGTAAACCAAATAATAAACTTATATTATTAAACGGAAGGTTCAATTTGAATACATATTACTGTAAAAAGAGTAGTCAAAATGAGATATAACTCACATACTATGTATTTGTAAACTCAGTGATTACACATTTGAACATAACACGTGATTTTCCTAGTCAAACGAGGAAGCAGCAAGTAAAAATAAAAGTAATAGCGACCCATCTCGGATTTTTTTTTTCGTGTTACTATTCACCAAAAATTACCAAAAAGGTACCTATAAAACAATTCTCAAAATGCTGTCCACGTCAATAACCTCTTTCCAAATTACGGGTTAAAAATCTGGCCAAACCAGATTACGGGTTTTAATCTCGTACGAACCAAAAAACGGGTTAAAACCCTGTAACCCAGTTAACGGATTTTTAAAATATTTAACCGAATTATGGGTAAAAAACCCATAATATGGTGACCGTATTACGGGTTTTTTTACCCTTTTTTTGATTTCATGAAATAGATCTCAAAAAGTTATGCAGATTGAAAAAAAATTTTGAATCGAACATCCGAGCACCAAGATATTGATCTTCCAATTTTTTTACATAATCTCTCAATTCGAATTTTTTATTATTTTTTTATTTTTTATAAATTCATAAAAAATACAAAAATAATAAAAAGACAGAAATGGTACCGTCTTTTGTTCGGACCGGATAATCTGGACACCACTTTGAAAATTTTAATTTTTTTTAGTAATTTGAAAGAAAAAAAATTGTGTATTTAAAAAACATTTAATTTTTTTTCTTGCGTCTTAGTTTTTTTTTTGTATTTTTAAAAAATTCATAAACTTTAAAAGATGGTTAAATTTTCTTGTGTCTTTTTTTGTTTTTTTATAAATTTTAGAAAAATTCAAAAATATTAAAATTAAGATTATATATAAAACAACTTTGAAGATCCATATCTTGGTGTTCAGATGTCCGATTCGAGAATTTTTTTTGAATCCGCATAACTTTTGAGATCTATTTCATGAAATAAAATAAACTCATAATAAGATCACCAAACCATATTACAGATTTTTAATCCATTTTCTGGTTAGGGATTTTTGTTCGGATCGGACAATCTGGACACCATTTTGAAAATTGTAATTTTCTTGGTAATTTGAAAGGAAAAAAACCCGTGTATTTGAAAAAAAATTAATTTTTTTCTCGCATCTTAGTCTTTTTTGTATTTTTTAAAAATTCAAAAAAATCAAAAGATGGTTAAATTTTCTTGTATTTTTTATATTTTTTATAAAGTTTAGAAAAATTCAAAAAAATTCAAAAATATTAATATTGAGAGATTGTGTAAAAAAAACTTTGAAGAACCATATCTTAGTGTTGAGATGTCCAATTCGAGAAATTTTTTTTGAATCTGCATTGAGATCTATTTCATGAAACCAAAAAAGAAAAAAAATTCGTAATACAGTCACTGAACTGGATTACGGACTTTTAATCCATTTTTCTAGTTATAGGTTAAAAACCCATAATCTGGTTCGCCGGGTTAAAAACCCATAATCTGGACCAAATTATGGGTTTTTAACCGAGATTGGTGATGTGGACACTCTTTTGATAATTTTTTTCTGGGTACTAAATTGGTAATTTTGGTAAATAGTAGCACCAAACAAAAAAAATACCCCATCTCGAGTTATCTTTGGAATATTTAATTAATTTCTCATTCATTCAACTCAACATATCTCACAATACTAAATTTTTTACGCTCACCAACATGTTTACCCCAATACATCCTCAACCAATAAATAATTAATATCTATCATCCACATCATCAACCTAATTAACTTTATTTTTTAATTCACATATTAATATTAGTTAATATTAGTTTCATACATCGCATTAAATTAGTAATTTCAAAAATTAAACAATAATAATTTTTGTTGAAAAGCATTAAATTAACAATAATTCAAATTACATAAAAATTGCGAAATGTTAAGTTACAAATGCGGATAAAGTAGTATACAATCTTATCTTTAAAAATAATATCAGGAACGAATAATATTGTGATAAATATACAAAATATGATAAAATTTAGATTAATAAAAATAACATTCCATTATCCCCAAGGCGAGCCCCACCCATCTCACCCTTTTCCATCTAGCGGGACTCTGCCCTCGGTCGCCTGTGGGACCCTTTAATTTTTTTTTTTCTTGGCGCATGAGGGCCACGTGCCCCATCCCGGGGCTGATGCTTGCAGTCTAACCGTTTGTCCTCTCGACACGACTGGATGGACCGGAGCCCGGAGGCATGAGCCAACGTCAATGGGGCCGGCGATTCTTTGATGTTGTAAACCAATCAAGGAATGTACATTAATATACGAAAGGTTGAATTTGACTGCATATTAGTGTAAAAGAGTAGTGTCAAATGAGATATCTTCCACATGTTTGGACACTCAATAATTACACATTTGAACATAAAACGTGATTGATTTCCTTGGTCAAAAAGAAGAATGAGCAAGTGATGCACCAATCTCGAATTTATAACTTGTCTATATTATGCCATCCAATTTGATTTCCATTACTCAAACATCTACCAAAAAAATATAAAGAAAATCTCACAAAAAAGAACTGGCAGAAATTGATATAAAATGTCGATAGAACACATAAGACGAGCAAGCAGAGACGGAATAATATCGTTATACCAAGTTGATCCAGGATTCTACAGAATGATCGTCTCTAGGAACCCTTCCTTGGGCAGATCACCGACGGTGAGATCGTTCTACCATAGCGCAAACAACGGGAAGGTCACCTTTCGTTGGGAAAAAGAGCCCGGAGAGCCCAAGTTCGGTGCTGCTCGTACCAAGACCACGCCCCCTATTAGCCTCCCACCCATGATGGCTCGTGGCTTCACCATCCCAAATCCAACATCAAGACCAACAAAGACGGGAAGGATACATATCAGGATTCCAAGGTTGAAGACTGTCTCTACCAAAGAGGCAAAGGCCTACGTCAAGAATAAGGTGAAACATATAAGGCGCATCGGTAGTAGAAATAATAATAATAATAATAATAATAATAATAAGTCGTTTCATGGTTGTTCTGATGATGACGACTACGATTTGACCGCCCCGTCGTTGTCACGTGGGGTTTCCAAGTCAAGTTGGTCGTCTTCCTACTCCAATGCACACAAATTCAGTGACAAGTCGGGGAGATTACTATTGAAGGTGTTGAAATTGCCGCGAGAGATCTTCAAGTGGAAAACTAAGAGCACAACCAACCTAACACCCTAGTTTCACCATCCATATGTGTGTTCATATGAATGTGTTTGCAATATTATGCATATCTTTCTTTGTTTACTTATGGGATTGTGTCCATGTGGATAAAGATAACCAAAATAATTTTTATTTAAGTCTACATTTTTGCTTGGTTTCTTTGAAAAAAGAGAAAAAATCACATAAGTACCATGTAGTTTTAAGCTTTTATAACGGGGTACAATGTGATTCCTTTCGTCGAGGATAGGGGTAGGCGAGGTCAGGGGTTCGACAGCCTTGTCGAAACATCGTCGGTGGGTGCTTGGAGCGGGCAGCTGCCCTGAACTTGCCCGATTTTTTTTTTGCAAACCATATGGTACTTATGTGAACTTTTCCCTTGAAATAATGATGGTCAATGATTAGTAGATAGAGATTTGTCATTCGCGTCCAAATCAATTTTTCCAAATTTCTATTATAGAATATAAACTATATGGAACCAAAATGATGATTCATGATATCATATGATATTAAAATGCATTTTTCTACAAAAATAAATTTGAGAATTTTTTTAAAACGAAATCTTTCAATCGATATGACTAAATACAAAAGAAATTTGATGTCCAAAGTAATTCCGATGGGCATCCATACAAAATGTCGATTCCCTAACAAAATTAAGAGTGTTATTGATTATTTTTTGTATTCATAAGAATTAAATCCAAAATGTGGTTAGATTATACAAGTTAACCATGTTATAATCGTTTATGGATTATATAAATTTTGTGCTATTTTGATAAATTGAAAAAAAAATCATAGAAAATTTTGAAGTTAGAGTTTTTTCGACGTAATTATGTAATTCTATAACAGTTTATTTGAACTTGAAGGTATTTTTTTTCGATAGAAATTTGAATAATTTTTTAAACCAAAAATTATTCCAAAAAAGTGTTATTTTTGTCTAACGGGATACACCACATTGTAGTTTTTTTGATTGACGCGCTAAAGTGGTGTCGAAAAAATATCAATTTTACTTTTTCTCTTTATATAATTTTTTAAAAATACCGTCTCCTCTCCTCCCCTCTCCTCGACCTTTTTCCTCCTTCTTCCGTCCTTCCTCTCCTCTCCTTCACCCCTCCTCCTTCCTCTTTCCTTCTCCTTCCTTCTTTGCTCCTCCTCCCTTTTCTACCTATCCTCTCTCTTCTACCCTTTTCCTCCACAACTTTTCCCTCTCCTCCGCCCTTCCTCCTCCTTTACCCCTCCTCCTCTCTCCCCTCTTCTCCCCTCTCCTCCGCACTTCTCCTCCCTCATCCCCTTTTCATCTCTCCTCTCTCCTCCACCCCTCTCCTTTGTCTCTCTTCCCTTTTCTCCTCTCTCCTCCGTCGCCCTCCCTCCTCTGCCCCTCCTCTCCTCTCCACCTCTTTTCCCTCCTCTGTCCTTCTCCTCCCTCCTCCACCTCTCTCTCCTCTACTCACATATCTCTTCCTCTAACCTAATGTCTCTCTTCTCTGACTCAATTTTAACGATTTTCCCAATTTTCAAGACATTTGTTTTGACAGGAAGGGAGGAGAGAGAAGGAGGCCATAAAATGATAGTGGGAGGAGAGAGGAAGACAGGGGAGAGAGAGGCAAGAGGGAGAAGAGGGGAGGAGAGGGAAGAGAGGGAGAAGAGGATAGAGTGTTTTTCAAAAATTATAAAATAGAAGAAACCAAAATTGATACTTTTTCTGCTGCCACTTTAGCATGCCAACCGAAAAAATATGATGTGGCGTATAATGTCAGGAAAAAAAACACTATTTTTTTTGGTTTGAAGCAATTTTCATTTCAGAAAGTCATCCAAAACTATCGCAAATAGATAATTTTAGGACTAAATAAGTAGTTTTAGGAATACATAACGTCAAAAAAATTGTAACCTAATAAACTTCAGCGTTGGATCTCGTCCTATACGCCTATTGGGCTATAGGACCGTGCTGGACTTTTTTCGGGCATTTAGACCAGGGAGGAAAAAATAAACTATTAATCTAGCAGCCCGGATCAGCTAAGGGGCATTGGGGGTAATTAAGTCCTTATGACTAGCTAAAAATTAAAGAAAAAAGAAGAGTTACACAGAGAGAGAGAGTGACTGGCAGAGAGAGGTTTTACACTAAATAATTGCTCCTTCGAGAAGAAGACGAAACCAGAGTTTTAGTGCAAGCTGAGGTTAGCCGTTGCTATCATCGACCGTGTACCGCATGGTGAGGTTAGTATTTTACCGTATTCATTGAGTCAGTGAGACATTCAGATTTTTAAGTAAGGGTTAGTATATGGTGAGGTTAGCCTTTGCCGTCATCGAATGTGTATTGCATAGTGAGTTTAGGCTTTGTCGTTGTCTGTGAGGTGGTGAGATATTCCTATTGCCATTGCGGTGAGACATTCATATTTGTTGGTGAGGTTTAGTGCGTTGTAAGGCTAGGCCATCGTCGAACATGTGTGATTATGAGTTAAAGAAGCTCGACCTAAGTCAACGAATATGTCTTTGGTAAACTGCCAGATCTTGAGTTTTTTTTATTTGTTTAGGTGATACAACCATGATTCAATTGTGTGGTCAAATGAGATTCAATGGTTTTGTTTGTGATATACAATGGGTTGCTAATGTGATTCAATGGTTTCTTGATTTAGTTAGGGGTTACAAGTGTGATTCAATTGCGTGGTCAACTAAGATTCAAAGGTTCTGTTTCTGATATATAATAGTTTACATTATTATTAATCATAGATTTGGATGTTTGATTTATAATAGTAAAATGAATATATTTGTTGTGATTAAATGATTTTGCTAATGTGATTCAATGCTTTTGCTAATATTATTCAATGGTATGTATTTATGTTAATCAATGAGTTTCCTAATATGATTCAATGGTTTGATGATTTAGTTAGGAGGTTACAAGTGTGATTCAATTGTGTGGTCAAATGAGATTCAAAAGTTCTGTTTATGATACATAATAGTTTGTATTATTATTAATCAATGGTTCTACTGTTTGCATTGTAGTAATAAAGCGAATATCTCTGCAGTCATTCAATGGTTTTATTAATGTGATTCAATGAGTTTGATAATGTATTCAATAGTTGATGCCCTATGATTGAACAGTTTGAACATAAAATATTCTTGCATGTGTTTTATGATGTAGATGGTGGGAATATACACATGTTTGACCACACCAAGCCTACTAAAGGAAGTAAATGACCTCCTCTTTGGATTGAAAAATATTGAAGGCACTAGGAAATGTGTTAAGTTGGTGACAAATGCTAGATTTGGATACCATCTACACATACGGTCTTTTGAGTTGGAAGAGTTTCTGTTAGATTGTCAGGGAGACAATGGACTTATGCCTACTAGAAGAGTTGAGATCAATTTAGAATTGGATATATTCAATAAAGAGAACGGAGCAAGTATTGCAAAAAATTCCTTGGGAGGTACAATATGAAGCTGTCTTAGCTGTATTTCATTGAATTGAAAGAGTTAAATGAGATGTTGTTTTGGCTGAGGGGACTTGTGTCAGATAAAGACTGGGCACAGTTTTATATCATTTATGGATCAGGTGTGTTCCTCACCCCACAAGTAACCAATATTATTTATGCTAGGTTCTACAACTTTATTAACCCGCTCAGAGATGCCGCCACATACAATTGGTGTAATTATATGGCTGAAAGGGTAAATAATTTGGTTTTCAATGGTGTAACTGGCTCTGTGTCTATTATTAAGTATTACGAGAATATGAACCCGATGGTTCAGTACTGCCTGACTCTTGTGAATAAAAAAGCTGAGCAATTTGAGCAAGTCGAGTGAGCTTAACAAGTCGAGCAAGCTGAGCAATCTTTTGAAGCTAGAAATGATATCCTTAAATGGGAAAAATTATCAACTAATGAGGTTATTAGTTATATATATTTTTATTTAAATACTTTTATATGTATATTAGCTATATTTGACGTTATTTCATATGTTATTCACAGCTACAACAACGATTAGGTAGGATCCAATTTTAGATTGATATGTTGACATCGCATAAGTTGGCCATCATCAAGGTTCTTATGGATAGGGAGAGAATGGGATAGAAAGTAGAAGTGACAGTGGTTGTTGAAGAATACGTTACAGAAGAACATATTGTAGGAGAACCTATAGATAATATGAGCAAAGTAATAACTGATCAATCCCTAAACTCGTTGGTCAATCATAGCAGAACATAGTAAATCATTGAATAACAACATCCAAAACTATCAAATTATAAATATCTCACTATTTAATAACACAAGATAGACCATTGAATCCTATACAACTCAAATTTATGTTCTGACCAAAATTTGTTGTATTTTTTATGGATGTAAACAGGCTATCCCGATGGAGGTTGCCCAAACACAAACAATTGACCCCATACATGACGACATGAACAAGGTATGATTCAATCCCTAAACTTGAAGTTCAATCTAGTAATATATATTAGCATAATGTAGTAAACCATTGAATAATAATAGCCAAAACTATCGAATCATAACTACATCACCATTAAATAACAAAAGACAAACCATTGAATCCTAAACAACTCAAACTTATGTTCTGACCAAAATTTGCTATGTTTTTGGTATATGTAGTCAGGTTGCCCCCATGGAGGATGCCTAAACACTAATAATTGAGCCTATACCCGATGATATGAGCAAAGTATGATTTGATCTCTAAACTTAAAGTTCAGTCTAGTAATATATATTGGCAGAATATAGTAAATCATTGAATAATAATTGTCAAAACTATCGAATCTTAACTACATCACCATTGAATAACAAAAGACAAACCATTGAATCCTAAACAACTCAAACTCATGTTCTGACCAAAATTTGCTATGTTTTTTGTAGATGTAATAAGTTAACCTAATGGAGGATGTCCAAACATAAAAAAATGACCCCATACCCGATGATATGAGTAAGGTATGCTTCGATCCCTAAACTAAAAGGTCCGTCTAGTAATACATATTAGTAGAATATAGTTAAATATTGAATAACAATAGCCAAAACCACTAAATCATAATTGCCCCACCATTGAATAATAAAAGACAAAACATTAAATCCTAAACAACTCAAACTTTTGTTCTGACCAAAATTTTCTATGTTTTTTGTGGATATAAACAAGCTGCCCCTATAGAAGATGCCCAGACATAATCAGTTGACTTCATACCCGATGATATCTTTATAACAACTTTAGACATTGGGAAAGATGTTGTACGAGTGGTTGAGTTAGAGATGTATAAAGAGGCTACTACAACTGTAACCGGGGCAGGTATGGATTTCTCCCCTCTATCTTTTTTCTGTAGGGATAAATGGAAATCTTGATTTCCCATTGTGGGTAGACCATGGCCAGTATGATAGATGTAATTGAGCTTAAATTATTTATTTCACCTAGCAATTTTAATGACTCTCAATTTGTTGATGAACTTTTGAAACATTTGGATGAGATAGAACAACAACAGAGCTATGAGGTGGTAGTACTAGTATCTCTTAACTTAGTAGCACTAGTCTCCTTTGAATTGGTGGAAGAACAATTGATCCCTTCTAACGTGGTTGTGGCTGAATCACCAAAGATGCGAGTCAAGCATAAAACCTAACAAAGCTCAAAGATTGGTCCTCCATTTAATTTAGAATTGGAAAAATATAAGAGGAGAAGGCTAGGTAAAAGAATTGCAAAAGCCGATAAGTCAGTATCTATGTTGTCTATAGTAGAAGTCGAAGACTTTAAGACAAAGCAGATTAGAGTGGAAAAGTCCAAAGATGCTAAGAAAGCTTACAAGAAGATCATGTATGAATATGCAACTCAGAGGACTTCTGACGAGCAAGCATATATTTTAGTGTGTTTAATTAACCAATCAAAACCATAATATAAACATGTTCAAACCATCATAGAAACCTGTCAAAACCATTATATAATCTGCTGCAATTTTTTTGTCCAGGAGAGAGATTTGAGCTTGGGATGGGAATATGCTACTTGTGAGGATGATGTATTATCTCTTGAACAAAGAAAATGACTTTCAGTGAATGTACTTGATTGGTTTTTCAGATACCTTCTCAAAGACATTGAGAATATAAGATATCGTGTGATTTTTTTGCTAGCATTCGCAGTGAATAATTCTTATTATTCAATGGTTACTATATTGTGTTTCAATGGTTGTATGCTGTGATTCAATAGTTTGCTATGTGTGATTCAATGGTTTATACTATTTTATTTTGCACGTGTGATTCATAGTGTAATATAATTATTTTTGGCAGGATAAGTGTTTGAAGTCCTTCCATCCAAGCATTAGCAAAATATCCAATGATCAGAAACTCTCTCTTTATGAAGAAATCAAGAGATTTGTTGATGGAGTATCTTTCATTACATCGAGATATAAGGAGTCAAAAATAGGATATATAAGTTTTTTTGTACAACCAATTTACATATTATGTCAAACTATTTAATCATAATCTTACAAACCATTGAATCACTAATCTTTTTGTTGTTTCATATGATTGTCTAGTGGTTTTTCCCTTAGTTGTCCAATGACCACTACTGTGTATTTGTGGTTGATTGTTACCAAAAAGTGTATTATGTATTAGAGAGCCAATATTCAAAGAAGGAGGAGGATGTGCTGGTCAAGTTTGCAAGGAAGTTGGCAGGTTTCTTTTTGTACTATTTGAAACACATTAGAAATGTAGAGCTTGAGCTTATAAGCTATACATTTGAAGTCTTGCACACAGTCTTGAAGTAGGTCAATAATGTGAATTGTGGAGTTTATGCCGTACTCTTCTATCAATACTACACGAATTGATGGTCATGGGGTCGTATAAAGCCAAAATATAGGATCAATTGGAGGCTTGAAGTAGTTATAATGGAGGCAATGATGTATATGTTTGAGATGATGTTACTACGTTCGAACAGCCTGTGTCTGCCTATGTTATTGGAAAGTGCTATTAAATGGAGGAAGCCAACATACAAGAAGAAGTAAAAAATGACTTGTTTTGATGTATCAGCCTGCCTATTTTAGTGTCACGGTTCAACATTTTAATGTGAACATTATATTAATGTTGATGGGGAAAATTAGATGGGTTGTTAGTGTGTAGATATTGGATTAAAATTTGCACATGAAAAGATTATTATGATGGTTTGCGAATTAAAGGATTATTATAACTAATTGTAGTTAGGAATTGATTAGTTTCGATAGTTTGCTGTTCTTATTTCGATAGTTTGCTGTTCTATTTTCGATAGTTTGCTATTTTGTTTTTCGATGGTTTGCTATTTTGTTTTTCGATGGTTTGCTATTTTTGTGTAGATGGTTTGTTGTTCTGTTTTTGATGGTTTGCTATTCTAATCTTGATAATTTGCTATTTTGTTCCGATGGCTTACTATTATGTAAATCAATTATTTTCATAACACCTTTTTTTAATTGGAAGTTAGCAACTTTGATTAAAGACTAGAGCTTAATGTGTTCTAATTATAGTTTTATTGGTGATGCTTAAAACTATTACATAAAACTATTGCATAAACTCGTTGTAATAATCAGACAGTTATTGAATCATACATACCATACCATTGAATCAGATATACCATACCATTGAATCAGACATATCATGATATTGAATCATACATACTATACCATTGAATCATACATACAAAACTACTGAATCAGAGATACCAAGCTATTTGAATCAAAATGTATTATCTAACATGAGCCATCATTGGAGCCTAGTAGTTTTAATTATGTTGCTTAAAACTATTACATAAAACTATTGTATAATTTCATTGTAACAATCACACAAAATCATTAAATCAGACACATCATACTATCGAATTAGACATATAATACCATTGAATCATACATACTATACCATCGAATCAGAATAGTGTAAACCATTGACTGAGAGTACCAAACTATTTTGATTACTCTGTATTATCTAACAAGAGTAATAATTGTAGCCCAGTAGTTCAAATAATTACATCAAATAATTTCAAAGATTGGGCTGGATTAGTTAAGTCTATTGCCAAACTCTTGCACTTTGCTTTTTTATTCAATCGTTCCATCTCATTTGTACTCTTCATCCTTCTTCTTGCTGTCATTAGATTGTCTTTGATTTTTATAGTTGTGGCGACTTGGTGAGACGATGATCGTTGCACTTCATCATTGACCTTGTTTGATTGGATTTGACCTTGCTGCATTTTATTTCTTGCATTAACAATGAGATCCTCCAAGAGTAATATATTCTCCTAGTCCTACGATGCTTTATCTGCTAAGTCTAGAAGCTTATATTTTATTTTAGGGCAAATTACCCTTAGGTCCCTAGTCTTTACATTATTCTTCCATTGGGTCCCTCCTTTATCATAAATGAGTATTAAGTCCTTGTTTTATTCAAAAATGTTTGTCTCGGGTCCCCACTGACCAAATCAGACTTTTTTTTAATTTTTTGTCATGTGAAATGACTATTTTACCCTTCACAAAATGACAAAATTCATCATATTTTTGTCATTTTGTGAAGGATAAAATAGTCATTTTACATGATAAAAAATTTTAAAAAAAGTCTAATTTGGTCGTCTCCTGAGGCAAATATTTTTGAAAACAGGGACGGATTAATCATTTATGTAACAGGAGGGACCCAATAGGAGATTTCGGTAAAGATTAGGGACTTGGGGGTAATTTGTCCTTTATTTTATTCTCATGCCACTCATTATCGCTCAATGACCCCGGAGTGATAG
Source organism: Hypericum perforatum (assembly GCA_012979155.1). Taxonomy (NCBI): domain Eukaryota; kingdom Viridiplantae; phylum Streptophyta; class Magnoliopsida; order Malpighiales; family Hypericaceae; genus Hypericum; species Hypericum perforatum. Next base: position 37,233 of record SOPF01025086.1, on the reverse strand, counting down.
TAAGCGATGATATATCTATTACATACCTTGTCAGCACTGTCTACCTTTTCAGAATGTAGTGCTGAGGTACCTCTCCAAATTCTTCCTCCTCCAAGGTTCTTAGTATTTTTATAACCCTAAGTACGTGTCAACAAAACAAGCTAGTAGTTTCTAATGATCGACATGAGCACGACAATAACATATTTAACATGTGGATTTGACCATTCGCTCATCCAACTTAACTAAAGTGTTTTTATTTAAATATTTATAGACATTGTAGTGCCTGATGTGACCTGCACAATTAAACCATCGTATCTAACATATCAAACCATTGTATAAAATATCAAACTATCATAAAACTATTGCACATAAAATTGACGAAATTGTGGATTATGGTTATCCATTTGTAGATCCGTTTTGTATTCAATTGCGGCATCATACTGCTCTTGAAATTGGTCATACACATAACGTGTATAGATTTTTTTTGAATTAAGCAATAGGTTCAACCAATTTTTATTGTTACACAACTTATCCTTTGACTAAAAATATGCCTTCTTTACTTCATGCCTCCTACCGTCCAACAGATCATTAAAATGTGTGAAAAACTGTAGAAAGTTGTGATCGATTTATAAATACTACTTTATAAGTCTATTGAAGGATTTTATCACTTGTTTCGTGACCATTCCAGCCGTGAATTGTTGTTTTACCCATGCCGATGACCATTTGGTCCTTAACTTGTAAATTCCTTTAAGCCATTTGTGTTCAATAGAGTCAAAACAATCTTATAATATCAGATTCCATACTGGTTAAATTCTTCATCATCGTCCACTTCTTTTATCAAATAATGGAACCAGTCTGCCACCTTAGGTGTGTATAGATAATTGAGATTATTCTTCTTTGTATTTTCTAATATATGCCATATGTAGAGGCAAATACGTGCTCTTAAACTCCTCACTGATGGCATTAACTATTGCTTGATCTTGATCGATGAAGATAATTTTTGGTGCTTTGCCATCCATGCACCTTAAGAAGGTCTTGAAGAACCATCAAAATAAATCCGTCGTCTCATTAAATAGGAGAGTTACACCATGCTTCTATCAGCCCAAAAAATATTTGTTATCCCTTCTTCATTGTCCACTTCTACCTCATGAAAAAAGGGTCCATTGCATGCCCTCATTCTGAAGTATTCAAGTAATATTGTGGCTTCACCATGCTTCATTGATCTTTGCCTTTTTTTTTCCAAAATGATTCTTTAGATCAGAGTGAAGAAAACCAAAATGTTCTCTACCACAGGCATTCAATGCCATCAGTTCGTATGATGATCTAAGTGATATACCGACATCACTATTCATTTGGGTTATGTGTTGTTGGACAGAATTGACTAATCGGTTGGATCTATGCATATGGGAGCAATCAACCAAATACAACACGTGATCATTATGCTCTAAAACTCACTTATCTATAAGGAATGCCCCTTTCTCTATGGAATACTTGAAATAAATCATTGCCATGCAACCAATTCGCTCTTTTTTTGTACATAAGGGGAGCATTTTCCTTCTTCAATTTCTTACTTGGTTGACAAAATCCCTCTTTGTTGCACACAAATTTCACATAGAATATGATTTTCTTGCCATTTATTATCCTTGTTGTTCAATGCATATAACGACACCAAAACCTTTTTGGTGCGCATAAGAAGTGTAGAAATCTTCCAGGTCTTTAGATGTTTCAAACTGCTTTTGTCTTTAGATTTCTTCTCTCTCAAGTTGCTCCCAATTCTCAACTGCAGTATTACAAAATAGAATACTGTAAACCATTGAATCACACATACAAAACCATTGAATTTCAACATACAAACCATTGAATGACAACGCACCAAACAAGTGAATTAAAATAGTGTAAACCATTTATTAAAGAAAAATTCATTGAATGACAATGTAGCAAACATTAAATCACAACGTGATAAACCATTGATCACAATGTACAAACCATTGAATCACAACATACGAACCATTGAATCACAACATACAAACCATTGAATCGTAATAGCAAACCACTGAATCACGATACATAAACCATCGAATCACAAACAATTGAATCCTAATATACAAACTATTGAATCATAATATCAAACTATTAAATCACAACATCAAACCATTGAATTACAACCATTGAATCAAGATATTAAACCATTGAATCACAACATACAAACCATTGAATCACACTATACAAACTATCTAGTCACAACAGCAAACTATAACAACAAATCATAACGGTTACAACATTTCGACAAATCTTTAATGGACAAAGAACATGATTCATGGTAATTTGAGGATGAAATGGCTTCATCGAGCTGATTTTCGACTTCCATAACCATCGTCTCCGCCATTGCCATCGCGCTCTCTGTCGTCGTTGCGTTTGTCGACTCCCATAACTAGCGATGTTACTGATTCGGGGACTGAATGGATTCGTCTACTTGATTCAATAGTTCGCCAATTTCCATAACGTCAATGTTGTCGTCGCCATCTCCATCATCGTCTCCGACGCCATTTTCATAATCGTCATCTCCGTCATTGTCGTCGCCATTTCCATCATCGTCGCTGTCACCGTCTCCATTGCTGTCGTTGCTATCGATGTGGCAGTTTTTTTTGTCTCTCCTAGGTTTTGCGGCATATTAATGGTAGAGGTGGAAGATTTCAATTTTGGCATTTATATTCGTTTTATTCGATGGTCATCAAATGACCATTATACCCCCGCACCACTAATGTGCAGAACGGTACTGTATATTCCCTCTACATTGCCAAATCCGAAGTCAAAACTTCTATGAACTTTTCCGTAAATTCAATATTTAACAAGTTGCAAGTGACAAATAAAGCATGCCACGTGGTCAGAAGAAGGGACTACAAAATGTGGAGGATGGCGTTATTACTTGGTTGACGTTGTAGATAGACAGAACTACTACTGCCTATTGTTTGTTAGTTTGTTACTTTGCAGCCAACAATCATAACAATAATAATGTGGGCCCACGTGGCACTAACCCCCTTCTTCATGTCTGTCCCGACACCCTTGAGAAAGAGCCCCCGGTTGGCGGTGGGGTGCTCGGCGGCGGCGGAGGAGAAGAGGAAGAAGCTGTCGGAGCAATCGTCGTGGGAGGCGGAGGACGCGGAGGGGAAGGACTACCTGTACCGGCTGGGCCAGGAAGCCGACAATACCAACGTCACTGTCGGGGCCCGCTCCGGCGTCATCGACCCCCTCTTCACCGGCACCTTCCTCGGCCGTGACTGTACTTACTACTAATAATCTCTCTCTCTCTCTCTCTCTCTCTCTCTCTCTCTCTCTCTCTCTCT
>SOPF01025086.1:0-33900 GCA_012979155.1 Hypericum perforatum | reverse complement strand
TCTCTCTCTCTCTTGTGTATAGATAGTTTCATCGCTTATGATTTTAACAAAACGAAACGAAATGAAATGAATGCAGCGGACATCGTGTTCGACTACCGGCAGAAGGCGACCCGCTCCTTCGAGTACCTCAAAGGCGATTACTACATCGCTCCTCTCTTCCTGGTCAGAATTATTCATTGTCTCATACCCCTTCTGTCTGTCGTGTGCTTTGTGATTTCGGATTCGGATAGTATATCAACTTGTGCATCAAACCCGTCTCATGGCACACGACGCTATGCCAGCTGAGCTGCGCATAATTTTGTCACTTTCAAAATGATTCTCGATTGTCTGATCGGTTTCTCGCTTTCCCTCTTTCATTATCGATGGATGTGGGTGGTTACTGTGTTCTTTGTTTCCTCTTTTTCTTCTTTTGCCAGGACAAAGTTGGTAAGTTGCATCACTTCTGGAAGAAATTATGAAGATGGTACTGAATTTTGCACGAGTATGAAAAGTTGTTTATGACATTGGTGTCATAACCTTTTTGGACGGCCAATTATTTTACTTTTGCATTGGTCGATTGCTGCTGATCACTTATAGGAGAAGCTCTTCTTTTTGTGCAGTGTGCCACATTGTGAAGAACTACATAGCTCATCAACTTACTGTCAAAGTTCCTTTGATCCTAGGTAGTCTACCCATTTTCTTATACAACCTAACTCGTTATGTAGGGTTTATAGAACTCTGGCTCTTATTCGTTCTAATGCTAAAATATTGCTAGAACCAAACATTTTCTGCTCCAGGCATATGGGGAGGAAAAGGACAAGGAAAATCCTTCCAGACAGAACTCATTTTTCAAGCGATGGGTATTGAACCAGTGATTATGTCTGCAGGAGAATTAGAGTCTGACAGAGCTGGTAAGATAACCTGCAGTTGTTCATTTGAAGTAGGATCAGAGGAGACAATGGGTTTCAATGCTTGTTTTTGTTCTTACAATCAAAGCTGTGTCGGTGTTGTTCATTCTAGTGTATGTTGAATGTCTATGGAACTCGTCTTAGGACCCGGCTTGTCACTGTACATGCTTAAACATTCGAGATCCTTACACCATTTTCAAGTGATGTTTATACATAATTATCAGTGGAACAAAAGGTATATGCTAGCTAGAATTTGCTGTATTTCTTTTTGGACATTTTAAGAGAAGAACTTGAATTGAAAGAAATTTGTTTTCAATCAATGACTATTAATGTTGACATTTGGCATTGCATGTCGAGCACGAGATGTAGCATTTCTGCAGATATTCTCATATGCACCTCACATAGTCGTGGTTCAAGAGACCACAAGTCTCTTTCCTTAAAATTCTCTAGCGTGGGGGACTTCAAATGTTGGGAAGAAATCACTATCATGCTCTGATTATTCGTCTCTGTTTTTCGTTGCTGTGAAACTTGTTCAGATTGGATATTATTATGATTTATCAAATATTTTTAACAACTTCTGGTTGGTTTGACAGGAGAACCAGGAAAGCTCATCAGGGAACGATACAGAACTGCTTCTCAAGTGGTCCAGAACAAAGTTAGAAGCTTGGCCTCGGTCCTTATTAGCAAATTTATGTTTAATTGCTGGTGTTGGTATTATCATTTTACCTGAAGCGCTCGCTAATTATTTCATTTTGCGGTTTTGTGTTTTTATCTGGTAGACCATATTCCACCCAAAAAAACCTTGGGAAAAGCAAACGAGCGTTTGTAATCGTTGACTTCAGAGAGTCTTCTTGTACCTTATAAATAAGAAAAGGCAATCCTTGGACTGATGAGTATAGACTGGTCAATTGTGCATGTGAAACGATCTAATGAGCTTCTTTGTGCTGGGTCAGAAGGGTTCAAGGAGAGATGCATTAGCCATATAACCGTTGTTTCATATAAGTCTGTCTCTCTTTGTTTTTCCTTATGGACGAGTTGGATGTCTTTCAATACTATGGAGAACATGCTACTTTTCATCATTTTCATATGACATTTTTGCTTTTAGTACTCTGAGTTGACGGTATTGTTCAACTAATTCAGGGGAAAGTGAGTTGTTTAATGATCAATGACCTTGATGCTGGCCTAGGTAGATTTGGTGAGTAACTGTGATATATCAATTTTCTTCTAATGTCTGTGACATCTATGTCCTTTTCTAAGCATAAAGCTTGACTTGAAACATCTGTTTTTTGCTTGCTTTTCTTCTACAGGGAACACCCAGATGACAGTCAACAACCAAATTGTTGTCGGCACTCTAATGAATTTAGCAGACAATCCTACAAGGGTTAGTGTTGGACAAGATTGGCGAGAATCGGACATTTCAAACAGAATACCTATCATTGTCACTGGCAATGACTTTTCAACTATCTACGCTCCCTTGATTCGTGACGGACGGATGGACAAGTTTTATTGGTAACATTGCCTTGACACCATATCACCAATTACACCCATATATTCTTTAGGAAGAGTGATTTATACTTCGGATTTTTATTGCTTGATTGGAACAATTGAGAGCTGTTTATACATGGAACATGTGTCCTCCTTGTTTTGTTTACTAGGACTATGCTTGAACACAGAATAAAGAAGAGGTAAAATGTTGCAGAACATGAAAAACCCAACTAAGCCGTGGAATTAGTCCTGTTAGCTCATGAGACATGCATTTAAGCCTCATTCACTTCAAGGCTTTGTGCTGTTGTTGCCATAGCTTGTGAATTTTGCCATTGACATCTGTAATAGTCAATAACAGGCAGCCAAATTCGGAGGATATCGTAAATATTGTGCACAGGATGTACGAGAAAGATGGGATACTGCGAGATGAAATAACAACTGTTGTAAATACATTTCCTAATCAAGGTAGCCTCGTTTTCCTTGTCCCTTGCAGTTCTTGTTCTAATCTGAAACTTTTCTGCCTGTTAGAATTTAAAGCTTTTTAATGTTGTATGAGCTTGATCTGAATTAATGACCTGCTTCTCTGTGTGACTTGGCCAGCTTTGGATTTCTATGGAGCTATGAGGTCTCGGACATTTGATAGGCCAATTTTGGAGGTCTTCATTTTTCCTGTTGAATACAAGCTCTTCATCTTTGTATATGATCCCATGTTTTAAATTATCCAGATTCCTTGCACATTGCTTTTTCAAAAAATTATGAAAATATTTAGGACCTTTCAAAATTTTTGAAGAAATTATATATTCAATAGCTTGCTAAGATTAATGCATGGTAACCAACACTGTTCCACCTCAAGTGTTCATCTTTCATTAACAATAAAATTCTGAAACTGAATAGAATTTTCGTCTCGAATTTTTTTTGTTTGTTGCAGAAACTTAATATGCTTCTGTATCTGAATTTTCTGTAGTGGGTCGATGAAATCGGTGGCGCTGAGAATCTAGGGAAAACACTTCTCAAACGAAAAAGGAGCGGGGACGACAAACTTCCAGGCTTCACACCCCCAAAGGTATCAGTGAACAAACACTTCATTTCTTACATCTTTATCTTCATCTGGTTATCAGGATTCAGGTCCTACGTTTTCTTCTCGCATTCACCGTTTCAAGTTCTATCCACTTCTTTTGAAAACTTCATTAATCATATACATTACATACATTTTGACACTTCATTTTGAACTTGGAAATATCAGTCACTTGTTGCTTCGACTCTCACGGGTGCAATTACGTTTCGCCTGGCTAGGAATAAATCTATTTTTTTGGACATTCAGTTTTTCTCAGTTGGTTGGTAGTGACCAGTGCTTTCCATTTGTTTCTGAAGCAAACGCTGGAGGCGTTATTGGAATCAGGCAATTCACTCATGAAAGAGCAAGAACTAATAATGAACTCGAAACTTTCCAAGGAATACATGAAGAACATGGATGATTAAGAAAGGTAATGGACGTAAGTACGTGTCTTTACACATAGGAGCTGCTGACTTTTCATTTAGGCATAGATGACAAAGTGGCATAAGGAATATGGTGACGACTTGTCTTGCATCTTTGGACTTGTACCATTCCATTCTTACAAAGAAATCAGTAACTTGTGCATATCTGTGGATGGATGTTCTTTGGCAAGCACAGTGTAAGAAAATGGCTTTGCGCTGATGACACTCGCTGTGGTTTGGACGTAGATGTGTCCTTCCCCTTGTATGCTATGCGACTGGTCAATGGTTACAGTATAAAGTCATGTAATGACTCATGTGTGCTACTTTAATTCTAAGCATTGAAGTGAAGCCAGGAAAGCCTTTCAAATAACACACATGAGCCAATATGTGCACGTTTCAATTCTAAGCATTGAACTGCAGTTTAATGGCATGTACCACCTTCCCATGCAACTCTTCGTTCTCTTCAATTTTGCCATTAATTTCCCCCAGTAACTTTGAACTTGTATACCTTTTAAGATTGGTTTTATTTGGTGAATATTTGTTGTTATTTTTTTGAGAAGAATATTGTCAAATTCTATATTTATATAGTAAAATATCTGATATTCAAATGGAACATTAGTTATCAGTTATCACTAATATTTGATGGAAAAAATATTAGTTATTACGATATGTTTACTATGAAATTTTAATATTGATCTCGATTTGAAATATATATATTTTGTTAGTGTCAAAGGAAGAAAAATGAGGGGAATGTCAAATAATTTCCTCCCGGTTGAGCTAGGGTCGGTCACATTTAGATTTTGAATGGTAAGTTGTTACGTGGGGAATGCACATTAGGTCAACAAGAAATGAGTCGGACAACTTGAGGAACACTCTTATTAATTTAGCTATTGGGCCTTTATGTAGTTTGAAGCCCAATTGAGTTATTTTGCTGCTTTTGGGCCTTAATGTCTTGAGCCCTTAATTTGTTCATTTGGTCATTCCTTTTGTTTGAAAGCAGAACATTGAAAATTAAGCACTTGGTTACTAGAGTTGCTTTCCTATTCTATCATTTTTTGATTAAAGTAATGTTCTTAGATTATTTGAGTGATCTTGAATTGAGATTCTTCGAGTTTTGGAACTCCCGAAGTTTGCTATGTAAAACATAAATTGGTGATGGCATCCATGATTTGAAATGGCTTCCGTAGGGTTTTTGGAGGATATAGTCCAACTTTTTTTGTGTACCGTGAACAATTTTTAATGGGCTTCGACTCCGGGCAGAAAAGGCAGTTTGGTGATTACATGTAGTCAGGGTTTTAAAAAATGCAGTCCGACCGGCGACCCGACCGGTCGGACTGCGAATCAGGGTTCACGACGGGTTGTTTTTATGTTAAAAAACGAAGTTCGATCGGATCGGACAATTTCCAGCCTGACCGGACAGTTTTCCCGAAAATCCGGTCAGACCGAAAATTCGCCTTGAAATTTGATATCTTTATATATATTTTTTAAATTTTATAAATTATTTATCTATACTCCTATATATATTTCAAAAAATTACTTAAAAATCAGAAGGAAAAAAATCCAGTCTGACTGACAATTGGGCCGGTCGGACCCAATTCCGAATCAATCTCTGGGTCGTTTTTGAAAATCCTGCATGTAGTATGGTAAAACTAATATAAAGTATATCTTTTAAATTGATAACAATTATAAATATATATAAAATTCCAGTCTAGTGTTAAAGTTATTATTAAATTTTAACAATCTCTATGTCAAAATAATTAATAATTTTCAAAAAAATTGGTAGTAAATATCGATTTTTTTTCTTCATAAAGTTATATGCTACAATAAATAAATAATAAATATTCGTTAAAATATTTATGAATTAAAAAGTATTTTTAGACCACTAATTTGGTTCAGACTTTTATTTGATAAATTTTATAGAGAAAAATTGACATAAATATTATGTGAGTTTCCCAACTTTCATTTGGATATTTTTGGTTTCCAAAAAGAAAATTGACTTAATCTAATTTTTCTCATTTAAATTCACCCAATTCAATTCACCATTTTTTTGGGAAAAGTTTTAACTTTGATACCTGTGGTTTGGCGAATTTTGCGTGATGATCTTGTGGTCCTAAAATGCAACTCGTGATCCTGAGGTTTGTTAATTATTTTGCGACATAGCCTCGGATGGCTTCCGAACCAAAAAAATTACTTAGAACCTAATTTTTAAATCTCTTTTAATCCCTAATTTTTAAAAAAATTCTAAAAACAAACCCTATCTCATCCCGAATTTTGGGTTATCGTCTATGGCGTGGCCGACCGTGCCAAGGGACCCCCTGGGCTACCTCGATCTCCTTCTTCAGACCAGACCCGAACTCCATGAGGTCCCAGCGGTAGGTCTCGATCACCGACTCAAACTTTAATGTTAGGTTATTGATCAGGGTCAGGATTGAGTTTTGGTTTATCGGGATTGGGTCGGGATTCGAATTCGGAGCCCGGGGGATGCGGATCGTTGGCGAATATGGATTGGAAGAACTTCATTTTGGAGTTTGAGTTGATATAAGAGTGTTTTTAGAATTTTTTTAAATTAGGAATTAAAAGGGATTTAAAAATTAGGTTCGGAGTAATTTTTTTGGTTCGGAAGCCACTCGAGGCTACGTCGCAAAATAATTAACCAACCTCAGGATCACGAGTTGCGTTTCAGGACCACAGGATCATCACGCAAAATTTGCCAAACAACATGTATCAAAGTTAAACTTTTCCTTTTTTTTTTCAAAACAAGACATATTGATACTTATAATAACTACCACGTAATATTGATTCAAATGTGTCGGATTGTGTGGTAGTGGGTAAATTAATAAATTGGTTGGAATCATATTTAATTTTTTTAAAAATTTAAATGTTGATAAAAAAATTATGATAATTAGGTATATTGTATATTAGTCTAATACCAAGTTTGCCTTCAATGATAGATAATCTTTAGATTTAAATTTTAAAGACAAAATCTTTGATCTATAAACAATTCTCATGGTAAGGATTACTTTTTAGTAGTCTCCAGTCAATCCATCACTGAGGAGGGAGAGGGGGAAGCACGAGTGGACTAGGAGGAGGGGGAGGATTAGGGACGAGGTGGACCGGGGGAAGGGGAAATCAGGACCGTTGATTTCATGTATTGAGATGACCCCGGCCCACCGCCATGGGTCTGTCTTCCCTGACCACCTCCCAACTTAGGTACGGCTGCTCTCTCTAAACTCTATTACATCCTATTTTACTTTTGTGGTTGTTTGGTTAAAGATGGGAAAGATGATAGCGAGTTTGTTCCCTTTATTGAAGTTATCTTCTGGATTGTAAACACTAGTACTATCAGATTTATATTAATGAATAATATTTACTTACCAATTTTTTTTTTTTTAAATTGGTGACAGCAGGATTAAGCGGTAATTGAATATAACTTTCTACGTGAGTAATGGAATATGTAATGGATTGAATAATTTAGATTTGGAAATTTTATTATTCTTTCTTTGTACGAACGCTCTTTTTGAGTAGATTGAATTGAGTGAGGATTAAAAAAAATTTCTTTAGGTGGGGATTATATATGCAAACTAATAAAATTTTACAAACAAATCAATAGTATTACTACATATGGAAATTTATATTAGGTAAATATATGTATTTACCTGTGAGTGGATACAAGCCCACCGAATCCAACCCGGCTTTTGAATATGGCCACGATTGACTTGTGTGGGCAGGCATCATTTTGAAACATTTGGACGGTGTGTAGCCGTGCTAAATTTATGGTTCTTTCTACTTCCTCTCCCTAGGCGTGCACACCTATGGAGTTTCTACCACTTAGTTTTAGCACCGGGAAACATAGTTTTTTCTTTAAGAATACAGTATGTAATAATAATGATAATAGAATGGTAGTTACGTCACAAATATAACCTCACAATATCAACAACTATGAAAAACTAGCGTATACAAATAATCAGGGTTTGGTTTTGAGTTGCATATGTTCAGGGAGTTTTGTTTAGTGAAAACTTTAACGATCTTCCTCCTTAATCAGATTCTGGTTATGTCTTATGATATACGAAGTCAATGATTTACCCCTCGCCAAGTTTTCCATATTATAAATGCAGTTACCAATAGCTCCTGAACTATAATAATTCTATCGATACATAAAAGCGGTAAAAACTCTCCCAAGGAGATGCCAAAGCTCTCACACAAGGAGATAATGTATTCACCAAAAAAAACAAAATTCACCAAAAAAGGAGATGATGTTTGTGATGTTTTTATTGTTGTTATCACCCTCTTCATTGCTTATTATTATGTGAATCGTAGTGACGTTATTTTTTTCTGACTTTGAATGAGAAGTTATTTTACGTACGTCACCTGCTACAAAGAAAATTACTTTGTCAGGGTACATTCTACAATTTTTGAAACCACTAAACTATTACATTTTTTTGCACATAAATGGTTTGAGTAATTACAAGCATATTATTTATAGTTGTAGGAACCCTAAAGAGTCAATTAAAGCCATAAAAGCATAATTCTTCACAAGAATCTTTACTTAATTATAATGGAAGTTGTCATTTTTTTCGAATAAAAAGAAATACATTCTCCTTTTAAAGGATGCCAAAGAGAAGGACGTGTTCAATTGGTAAATCAGTATCCCACTTTTCACACCTCTTCTTAAAACTCTCAAATTATCAAAGAATTGAGAGATGAATTAGGCATGAATTAGGGGTGAACATCCCAGATTAATTAGTTATTTTATTTTATGTAATATGATTTTGTTGGGCCTTTTGATTTAGCTCCAGGTTTTACTTTTAGAACATGTGCAACATGCTTCTGTTATGGTGATGTTATCTCAGTTCGTGTACCTACATTTAATTTTTTTTACAGTCTTTTTAGAGTAATTAGGGATACCTCTCGTTACAATATTTCTATTTCAGTTCTGTGTAAAATTTATTTTTTAAAATATAATTAATTATATTAAATTTTAATTTGATTTTGAACGAATTAAAAAACTGTTAAAATCAATTCTACACTAATAAAAATAATTATTTAAAAAAAATAAAAATACTTATAAATAATTCAAATTACAAATAAATAGAATTCTAAGTTACATAATTAACCACGAAATTTATAAATTTATAAATAATTATAAATTACATAATTAACTACGAATACTAAATTTTTATCAAATATGCTCAATCAAGTATTTTTTACAGCAATATAAGTTTCTTTATTGCAAAATTATGTATCCGTAGTCATAAAGTTTGATAGAGATGCAAAGTGTTGAATAGACAACGTAAAGGTGGAGGTGTTGATGTTGATGTTGATGCTGGGTATACCCTTAATGAATTCTTTTGGTAGTTGAAGACCATATCTATCTCGTTCATTCTCCACTATCATATTATGCAATTTGATACATGATATCATCACTTTTCTAATGAATTCTTGGTCCCACATAAGACATAGATTTTTTATGAATTAAAAAAAAGTTTGAAGAACTCCAAATGCTCTCCCTACATTCTTTGTACACCCCTCTTGATGTTCAAGAAATATCTTAAGCTTCATGGTTGTTGGAGCTATTATTAATTTCACAAAGGTAGGTCATTATGGATATATTCCATCGACGAGATAATACAACAACTCTCTATATGTGTTGTTGATAGTGCAGCTGATCTTGCGTGATTATCGTTCCTATGCATCAGTGAAAATAAGAGACCTTTGCAATACATTGATATCATTGTACGTACCTTGTATTCCTAAGAAGGTGTGCCATATTTATAGGTCATATGGCATAATCTCTTTCAATATAATTGTTGGCCTCCCACTTTTTTTAGCATATTGTCTAACTCATGCAGTTAAACAATTCTTCCATTCTCAATGTATTCAATCAATATTGTCTATCATGTTTGAAAATCCACGTTGTTTCCCTGCATAGAGTAGTCTTGCCCGATCTTCTTCATTGAGCCTTCTCAAATACTTTGTACCAAAGTAAGATGTGATGTCTTCTACGAACTTCTTCAAAACTTTCTATATTGTAGATCTACCAATTCTTACATATTCTTCTGCAACATCAGCTACTATCCTATAGGCAATAACCTTTATCGCCGCACTACATTTCTACATTACTGCCATTCCAAGTTTACTAGCTATATTTTTATTTGCTGAAAATATAAATCAATAGCACTCACCTTCTTCATTATATGAAGGAACAAAAATCTCCGCATGTAAAATAATGACGCAAAATGGATAATTTTTTTAAAGTTTTTTGTAAATTTTTTTTAGGAAAAAATAAAGTTTCAAATTTAAAAAAATATGTGGCAATATTTGCTATCAAAAATAACTAGGCCTCCTCATACAGGTGAAGGTGCTAACATGACAAGTGGCTTGTAGATAGACCTGACCATTTGTCGATTTAGGTCGAACTCGAATCGAATTGGTTCGAATTCAAATTTATAAAATCTTAAACCGTATTCAATTCGTCTAAAGATGAATCGAATTCGAATTATTAATTATCGAATTATGGTCGAATTATAGTCGAATTCGATCGAATTCAAATTAGTTTGAATAAGCATTGAAATTTTTTTGGAAAATAAATAAACTAAAGTCTGGATTTACATTTAATGTACAAAATTAAGTTGACTATGACTCAAAGTTTAAAGTGAAGGTTTTAAGGTTTATGGTCTATGATTTGAAATTTAAGGTAGGTTTTATATTTAAGGTTGTAAGGTTTAGAATTTGTGGTTTTAAGATTTTATGTTTGGGATTGTAAGGTTTAAACTTTGGGATTTAAGGTTTATGGTTTAAGGAGTATAATGTTAAAGGTCTGTAGGGTTTGAGATTTGGAATTTAAAGGTTTAAGGTTTATGATTTTAGAATTTAGGGTTTGAGGTTTTAGGGTTTAGGGTTTAGGGGTTTAAGGTTTAGGGTTTATAGCGTTTAGGGTTGTAGGGTTGTAAGGTTTATGGTTTTAGGGTTTATGGTTTAGGGTTTAGGGAATATAAGGTTTAAGGGTTCTAGGGCTTGAGATTTGGGATTCAAAAGTTTATGGTTTATGGTTTTAGAATTTAGGGTTTGAAGTTTTAAGTATTTAGGGTTTGAAATTTTAAGGTTTGGAGTTTTAGAGTTTAGAATTTATGATTTGAAATTTTATAATTTAAGGTTTTAAATTTAGGATTTTATGTAGTTAAAATTATATGATAAATATGACTAATATATATAATTAGTAAATTTTAGAAATATTTTATTTATCTTAAATTTTTAATTAGATAAGTTGAGAATTTAGATTGAAGTGTGTAAACTTTAAAGAATAAAAAATAATATTTATAGGATATGAAATATTTTTTAAATTATTAAAAAATGAAAATTAACCCCAGAAAACAAAAAAAAACCCACCCACCCCAAATTTTTTAATGCCAACCTTCCCTCTCCACCTTTCCCATCAAAACTCTCTCCCCCCCTTTTTCCTCCATTTGTTTTAGGCCTTCCTTTCCTTTTCCCTCCATTTTTTTAATTTCACCCTCCTCTCCCCCCTCTTTTTTCCATGCAACCTCTCCCTCCATTTTTTAAATTTTCCTCTCTCTTCCATTTTCTGAATTTTGTAAGATATATATACACGAATTTAATACGAATTCAACTCGAATCAAATTCGAATTAAATTCTTCGGTTTGACGAATTATAAAAATCATAAACCGTATTTTTGACGAATCGAATTGGTAACGAATCGAATCGAATTTTTGACGAATCGAATTATGTCGAACTGCGAATTGAATTCTAACAATGGTCGGGTCTACTTGTAGATTTAAAAAAATATGATTTTCTCTCAAAATAAGACCTGAACTTTTTCTAAGTCACATATTTTTGTGTAAGTTTAAAAAAATTAAAAATAAAGTTGCGAAAAAAAATTCGTAAGTGACAAAGACACGGATTTGTTTTTCAAAATTGATCACAAATTTTTTTTCTGTGAATTTGTGATCACGAATAATTTTCTCATGACTATCACACACAAAAATATTAGCATCCTATGTCAATATCAATTTGATAATTAAAATTTTTTGATACTATTTTTATAATTTGTCTAAAAAAATCCAACACATGCCTATAATCCTCACGGCACCAAAGCTCGAGTACGCTATTCTAGCCCATTTCAGCCCTGTCTAGTCTTTAATCATACTACGAGGCACTAGCTAGCCCGCTTTTTATATTTTAATAATGAATGTTGATTTTTATTTCTTAAAATGAAAATTAAGCTTGATTTAATTTCTATTTTATTATTCCATTCTAAAGCATGAGTGTCATTTTCTCAAATTCTCTCACAATAATTGTTTCTTAATTAATAACTTTCAAAATTGATAAATTTATATCATCCCAAAACTACTCATTCATATAGTTTTTACTTGATCTTGATATAGCTAGTGGTATAATTTGATGCTCATGAAATAGACATTAGTTAACTTCAAGAACACGCATGACTCTCAACAACATTCAATAGCATTAAGAATAAATGTTAATACTTCTATCCATTATATTCAAAATCTTAGTATGTACAAGCTAGCCTTGCTTATTTTTATTTAATTAGTTTGTTAATGACTGTTTCTTGTTGATTTGACTTTGTTCTTAGTTCAATTCCTAACTACAACCTTTTATTAAGAATTGATGACATATTAATTCTAGAATAAACTAACTATCGTAATTTATTCAAGAATAATATTTAAAATATAAAATAAGCAAATACTAATGAATAAAATTAAGAAAATAAGATCCTAAAAATTACGAATGAGTTTCTCCCTGATTAATGTCACATAGTAAAATAAAACTTAATCTATGCAATAAAAATATAATGAATGAGAGAGATTCCTCACACTAAAGCTAATAGGGTTATAAAGCCCTTTTAAACTTAAGAGCCTAAAAAAGTCGACCTTGAAATTCTAATTTGTCAAGAAATTGAATTTCCAATATTTTCTCCAATATCTGCCAAATAAAATTTCTATGAAGAACACTTAGTATTTTGGGCGTAAAATTTTTATCTAACCTATCATTTATACGTTCTTTATATCGATACAAAAAGGAAAGAAAGATCTTCAATTTTAAGTAGATAGATTTCTCCAAATTCTACTCCAAAATTGACCAAAATTCTCTTCCAAATCACTTATACCTACTAGATTCCTCGTAATTATAATTACTTTTCAAAATTTCATTTTTCATATAAATTAGCATAAAAAGTTTATTAGTCTCCTAAAACTTAATGTATAAAAAAATACAAAAATATAGACAAAAATACAAAAACATACTCAATTCTTTGCTTTTAATGCATATTTTGTCACATTATCACTCGACCAGCTTCTGAATGAAAATTTCTCTTAAATGAGCCACCAAGAAGTGACCATGAGCTAGAGGAGGGAGGGACAAGATAAAAACACCAGGAAGCGCATTCATAAACGGGGAAATTAATGCAGGAAGCAGAGGAGAGTAAATGGTGCGGCAGGTATTTAGGTGGAGGAGAAAATGGTAAGGCATGTATTTATGTGGTGGAATTAATGGAGTTTATATATGGGGTAACTGGAGATTGAAGGACGAGGGAGAAGGGAGCGGAAAAGGTTTACTCCTGGAGAGTGGAGAGTTTCATATACTAGATGGTGCTCGCTCCTTTGATGATTTTGCAATTCATTTCTGGCGTCGCATCATTGATTTTGGGCCAAACTAGCTGTAACTTTATGTCCCCTTCACACACATGCATCTAACAGCGCCGAAGCCCGAGAAGGCTATTCTAACCCATTGCAGCTTGTCTAGTCTTTAATCGTACTACCAAGCACCAACAACCCCACTTTTTTTTTTTTAAATTTAATAATGAGTGTTAATTTTTATTTCTTAAAATATAAATTTAGCTAGATTTAGTTTCTGTTTTTATCATTGCATTCTAAAGAATGAATGTCATTTTCTCAAATTTTTTTGTCAATATTTGTTAATTAATAATTTTCTAAATTGATAAATTTATATCATCCCAAAACTACTCCTCCACAGTTTATTTTTCTAAGGGAGTCGGATTCATATATTAACGAGAAGGATGTCATCAAATTTTTTTTCCTTGTCTGCGGTTTTTACAAAATCTCACAAAAAATGTGTAGTTTTATGCAAGTGGCTCTCAAATTTTTTACAAAAAGTGCAGTTTTGGTTTGCATAAGATCGCACAAAAAGTATGATTCTGATTCGAACCTGCATATTTTATGCAATTTTGTACATAATAAAATCACATGTTTCATTTCTGGTAGAAAAGTGTACTCGTTCGGCTTTCGCACAAAATCGCACAAAAATGTGTAGTTTTGATTTGCACTAAACTGCATAAAAAGTACAAGTTCGAATAAAACCACACATTTTGTGCGGATTTGTGCAAACCTAAATTGCATATTTTTGTGGAGTTTCGTGCAAATTCCAGATAAGAAAAATATTTCTCGAGAACCTCCTTCTCGTTCTCCTGGGATTCCAGACCCCTTTAGGAAAAAAACTTCTCCTTCACATAGGTTTTACTGGATCTAGATATAGTTAGCAATACACTTTGATGCACTTGAAATAGACAAGAGCTAATTTCAAAAACACTCATGCCTCCCAAGAACATTCAATAACATTAAGAATAAATATTTTAATCCTAGTAATTATACTCAAAATTTTGTTACATACAAATAATTTTTACTTATTCCTAGTTAATTAATTGGTATTGACAATTTTTCACTAAATTAACTTTGTTTATAGTTTAATTTCTAACTATAATCGCTATGACATATTAATTTTAATATAAATTTACGATTGCCATGTAAGAATAACATTAAAAATAAGAAAATATTTATGAATAAGATTAAGAAAATAAGTGAGAATAGTCTTCAGTATTTTTGGCATAATATTTTTATTGGAATTCTGACTTATGTGTTCTATATATTGATGAAAAGAGGAAAGAAAGATCTTCAATTCCATGTATGACAGGTTTATCCAAATTCTGCTCGAGACTAATCAAAATTTTCTTCCAAGGTAGCTATCCCTACTAAACTATTCCTTAAGTATAATTCTTTTCTAAAATTATTTTTTTCCTATAAATTAGCACAAAAATCCTATTAGTCACATAAATATTAAATATTAACAAAACGATACAAAAGTAAAGATAAAAGTATAAAAACAAACTCAAAATCATATGCCAAAATTTAATTGTTATTATAATTATATAGAGGCCTCGTCCTTGCTTTTCAGTAAAAAAAACAACGTACTTGCAGTTCTGAGGTGCAGATATTTGTTGGTGTATAAATATAAACGTACTTTTCAATAAATTTGTTGGTGTACAAATAGGATCTAATGTGAATGAAACGCCCTATTATGATCGAAGTTGTTTAGGATTAATATTCACAAATACCGGGTTAATTCTTATGTACATAATGGGCTTTCTTTTTTGTAAAAATACTAAAATTATTGGACTAAAGTAAAAAAATATCTCCACATGGGCTAGTATCACATAAAAAATGTCAATATTCCAAAAATAAAAAAAATACAAAATTATACATGCATGCGACTTTTTTGCGAAAAATCAAAAATTACGGGACCAAAGTCAAAACAAGCTACACGGGAGTAGTATCATATAAAAGAAATGCCGATTTCGCAAAAATACCAAAAAATAAAAATACAAAATCGATATCGCATTAAGAAAATATTAGTATCATATGAAAAAATCGAACTTAGAAAAGATTATAGGAGCAGCAATTTAGGTGATGGAGTTAATGAAATATAGATGTGGGGTAACCGGAGGTTAAAGGAGGGGAAAAGATTCGCTAATGAGCATGGAAAGGTACTTATTATTTGAACTAGTAATTTCCTTTTCAAGTAGTAGGAAACATAGACAAATTCTCATAAATTCATAAGTCATATTAATTCGTATACAAATTTACTTTAAAAGATCATTCTCTATAAATTTAGGCATATTCCGCAGCTAAGAAGGAACGAGCACATCCATTCCTCTTTTGACCACCTGATCGCTACATTTCGTGCAACCCAAGAGTTTATAGAAATGGCTCATCATGCAGCTCAAAACGGGAACAACCGAAGTGGAGGGAACGCTTTTATCCTAGCAATAGGGACAGCCAACCCGCCTCACTACATCCTCCAGAAGGATTACCCTGATTTCTATTTCAACATCACAAATAGCCACCACTTGCTCCATTTGAAAGAAAAATTCAAGCGCATATGTGAGTCACCCCCTATTCGTAATATAGTAGTACTACAGTTTCTGTTATTAGATTCACTTTCCATCGGTTCCGAGAGTTCAATTCTTTACAATAGAAGAAGAAAAAACTTTCGGAGAGCCGTTACTTAAATAGTTTTTTTAGAAGTTAAATTTTATTAATAATAAGAACATTGTTTGTCGGAAGAAGGGCTGCGATCTAGTGACTTGGTCGGTTTTTTCACAGTATTCTTTTACTACCATAACGTTTAAACTTAGTCCTAAACTCTAAAGAAATTTCATCACTATTCTTAAGCCAGAATCTCTGGTCATTATCATAGATATTTTTCATTGTAGGTGAAAAAAAAAAGATAATGTCTTTTCCGGTGATATTGTTCGGATGAAATGTACAACTAATCCATTATCCTTCTATACAGGCGACAAGTCGGGAATCAGGAAGAGGCACTTTTACCTAACCGAAGAGATCCTAAAAAAGAACCAGGACATTGCAACCTACGGAGCAGGCTCACTGGACTCCCGACAAGGGATCCTCGTAACCCAAGTCCCCGAGCTCGGGAAAGAGGCCGCCTTGTCGGCCATCCGGGAATGGGGTCAGCCCGTGTCCAAGATCACCCATGTTGTGTTCGCCACCACGTCTGGATCCATGATGCCAGGCGCGGACTATACCCTCGTCAAGCTCCTCGGCCTCAACCCAAACGTCAACCGCGTCATGCTCTACAACCAGGGCTGCTTCGCTGGAGGGACCGCCCTCCGTGTCGCCAAGGACCTCGCCGAGAACACCAAGGGCGCGCGCGTCCTCGTGGTCTGCGCCGAGAATACGACCATGTCGTTCCAAGGACCGAATGAGAACCACTTGGACGTCCTGGTCGGCCAGGCCATGTTCTCCGACGGCGCGGCTGCTCTGGTTGTGGGCGCCAACCCGGACGTGCGGGAAGAGCGCCCCGTGTTCGAGATGATGGCCGCGGGCCAGAGCATCGTCCCGGATTCCGATGGAGCCATAATCGCGCATTTCTACGAGATGGGGATGAGCTACTTCATTAGGAAGGACGTGATCCCACTGTTTCGCAAAAACATCGAGGCCATGCTTGGAGAAGCGCTTAGGCCGCTCAAGATAACTAATAACTGCGACTACAACTCCTTGTTCTACGCCATACACCCCGGAGGACGTGGAATCGTTGACGCTATCGCCGAGACCTTGGGGATCAAGGAGGAGTACCTTGTCCCGACGAGGCATGTCCTAAGCGAGTACGGAAACATGGCGTCCGCCTGTGTAATTTTTATACTGGACGAGGTGAGGAAGAGGGCCAGGGAGGCCAACAAGACCACCACCGGGGACGGGAAGGAGTATGGCTGTCTGCTTGGCTTGGGCCCCGGACTCACCGTGGAGACCATCGTCCTTCGGAGCGTGCCGATTGCATGAAGAGCTCGCTACTGCTTCTTTATTGTTGTGTGTGAACCCTTAATAAAAGAAGTTGTGTTTGTGTTTGTGTGCGCTCTCGGTTTAACATTCCGCAAGAATAAATTGTATTGCATTACTTTAAGAAAAATCTACTTAACTATCTTCTAGTTTAACCCGTTCTTGAGTTCCAATTTTTAAAATCACGTTATTGTTATATATTTGTTAGAAAAAATTGTCTAATTTAAAAAAAAATTATTTAACTTGAAATTAAATTAATCAATATAAAACCAGATTACAGGTGTATAAACTGAACAAGAAAATGGCTGGTCCGGTCATAGAAAAACTAAGTTTTAGCAAATCAAGCAACGTTGTTACGATTTTGCAGTGTATGTTTTTTTTAATGAGAAGTTAGATATTTTATTGAATAGGGACGAATTTTTGGAATTAGTGAGTGATTACGAGTCGATCATTGAAACAATTAGAAAATTACAAAAGTATGTGGCCAATAAGACTAGTCTTGAAGAGGTTATTGCATCCATTTGAGCCGGTCTTTCTCGTAGTCTATTTTCATCACCATCCAACCGCCTTTTGTCTTTTTTTTTTTTTAATTAAAGAGAACTTTTATTACCAAAAGAAAATAAAATACAGGAGGTGAAGAGAATTTTAAGGCCTAACCAAATATCATAAAGGATATTGTCGCCATATTGCAAATCGACTCGAACGCACCCACAAGTTAGGTTCACGGTCGATACATAATCGACTCAAGCAAACTCACAAGTCGAGTTGTCAAGGTCGATACATTAATTGCACCGGAGGGATTAACTCCAAGTTGACCAGGCAGCCAAGTCTAGGCAACCATAGCCCAAACCCGGCTACCAGCTACGAAAAAACTAGGAAAATATCTTGTGCCGCCAAGGGGAAAAACCATCTAGCCGGTCAGAAAGAACCATCTCATCGATCTACAGCCATAACGTTCGTCGGTCGTGGTCCTTCAGGCCAACAAGAGGGGCACCTCGGAAGGGTGACCATCGCCCGCAGCAGAAAGAACCAAAACCATTGAATCGCCATGGAGGAGAAGACCGGGAAAGGAAGTCCGTCTTACGACGAGAGCAAGGAGAGAGGAGAGAAGACCTGATCGGTAGGTGAGCCGATAGCGTGAGAGGGGAGAGACACCTCCAAAGCCATGAAAAGGAACGAAAACATCAGTCAACGTCGGTCAACACTGGTCAACGGCAGTGGAACTCATCGACAGACTTGTCGGAAAGGCCTCGATGAGGGTGACAAAGCCCAGTAGGTGGGTAGCGTGGGTTCGGAGTAGGTTGGCCAAGATATGCAAAACAAGACCAAATTAGGGAAAATCAAGGTTGTTGACAATAGTTGTGCGGGGACAGCAGTTGTGCAGGGTGGTGGCTGTGGAGGTAGCTCGGCCACTCCGCGAGTCGGTGGTAACCGGCGGCAGAGCTTGGCCGACGGTCCTCCCGAAATATGTGAAAAAAGTCGCCCATTGTCTTCGGTTTTTTGGAGAGACAAGGGAAAAAAATCGTGTCACGTTTTGTCTTTCTTATTCCTCATGAAGTGCAACACTTCCTGAGAACAACAAATTTATTAGTGATTTGGTGCTCCCTGGGCTTGAGAAATAAGGTGAGGGAATTTTGGCTTTATTCAGGATAATACGATCTTAGTGAGGATTTGGTACACTAGAGAACCATATTGTATCCCTTTAATATGACGAAATGAAACAAAGGCCTACGTTTTGGTCATGAGAAAAACGGATTGATTTTACATATAAACTGATGTGGAGTGCTATGATTAGCACTGATACAAGTGATTGATTTTTCCTATAATTTATGATAAGATACGTGATTATTCACGAAAAAAAGTGTTTGTGATTAAACAAGATAGTGTTAACTTATCACGCTAGAAATTATGGCACCACAAACAAGAAGCAATGCATCCAATTCCAAGGGACAAGATTTAAGGCAACTTGAAAACCTAGAGATGAGTTATTGTTGGTGTCTTTTGGGTTTTTGAAAGTAAAAACCAAAAGACACAAGTTGGTAACAATTAAAATAAATAGAAAGAAATAAAAATGTGACATGGTTTTTGGAGTTTGTGTTTATTGGTGTCTTTTGGACATTTTAACATGTCCATTGGTATCCTATAAATAGGAGACTCCACTTGCCATTTCATTTGTCCCAACAACTCATTGTATAAGTATTCATTAGCAATAGTTGTTCTTCTCTTCTCCTCTCTCTAGTCCGAAAGTTCCGGGTATATAAGGGTTCGCCCGAAAGTTTCGAGATACGTGTGCAACGTTCTTGGAAATGCCTAAATAGTCATTGTATCTTGGGGACGATTGTCGTAGCCCGTAGTGCACTAAAATATACGGGGCAATCTCGTCTTACAGAGAAAGTGTCCAACACTTGTCTCGACTATAGTCCGATCCTAATCAAGTACACACCATCCGACGACCCAACAATCGTAAGACGAGATTCGTGTACTTGAAGATGGCATCGACTAGCATCGTCCGAGCATGAGCACGAGCACAAGCACGGGACAGTGCAAAATATTATCTAAGGTACGAGCATGGGGCTGGGCATATGCTCGAGGCTGGGAATGGGTGCTTGGGTGTACTAAGCACTTCGCACGCTCGCCACGTCGCGAAGAGCTCTGAGGAGCCTTAAATGTTTTGGAAAATTCCGGAGTAATCCAGAACCCAGACAGCGACGGGATGTGAGGCCGAGAGGAGGATAAAGTCCCTATCTATGATGAGACATGAGGCTGGTGGATAAGGTCGATCAGCAAAGGGACATGGCAAGGACTGGATAAGGTAGTCAGACAACTATCCGAAGGGACACGAAGACTAAATACCTATGCAAAAGCCTCTGAAAAGACACTACTACTCACAAACAGTCTGCTGGCCACAGGATGTTTCTGTTCAGAGTGTGGTCGTGGTCTTTCGGGATGGCAGCCTCCAACCCTATAAATAGAGAGGTCGTCCTCATTTGCAATCCATCCCAGCGACAAGCATTTGGTAGCACTATTGCTTTAACTACGGTACCGAGAACTATCTAAACCAAAAGACCAACGAAGTTCAATGGCACCGAGTTCAAGAGGTGGTAGTAGAAGATGACGTTCTATCTGGCCACGCTCAACTTGGTTTGATTCCTAAAAGAGGATGTACCAAAAATCGCGAAGAACGAGATGGATCAACAGAAGATCAACGCTCTTGACGTGTGGAGTCATAGTGACTTCTTGTGTCGTAACTACATCCTAAATAGACTAGACGACATGCTCTATAATATCTACGCGGTACACAAAACCACCAAGGAGCTGTGGAGTTCACTTGAGAAGAAGTACAAAACGGAGGATGTCAAGACGAAGAAATTCATTGTCAGGCTATTCCTCGACTTCAATATAGTAGACTCCAAGAAGGTTATCGACCAAGTACAGAAGCTGCAATTGATCCTTCACAAGATCCACGTTGAAGGGATGTAACTCAGCGAGTCCTTTTAAGTGGCTTTGATGATCGAGAAGCTCTTCCCGCTCTAAAAGGACTTCAAGAGCTACCTCAAGCATAAGAGGAATGACATGAGCCTAGAAGACCTGATTGTAAGGCTTCGAATCGAGGAAGATAGCTGAAAGTCTGAAGTCAAGCAAGGTACCATGAACTTCGCCAAAGGGAAAGGTGTCAAAAAGAGGAAGAAATCTGGGGATAAGCAGGAGAAGCAAAAGCCCAAGAATAAGAATATCAATAATGATTACTACAACTGTGGGAAATCCGGTCATATGGCTAAGGGCTGTCGCCAGCCAAAGAAGGATGATAAAAGAATGGCCAACCTAGCTGAAGATCTATCTGAGATAGATCTGGCAGCCATGGTATTAGAGGCTGACCTATTGAATAGTCCGAGAGAAGGGACACAAGAGCTACCTAGTACATCTGCTCGGACAATGGGATTCTTATCGTCGAACTAGGCAAAGTGGTCCTGAAGCCGACTATTAAGCAAGAACTTAGTTTCTGGCTCACTGTTAAGCAAAGCCAAATTTTAAAACTTATATTTAATAAGTTTGTACTGACCAAAAAGGGTCAAATTTGTATGCAAGGGTTACCTAGAAAATGGGCTCTTTAAGATGAATGTAATAACTATCACCGTACCTTTAATGGTGAAATAAAGTTAAAACTTCTTCTTATTTGGGCCGAGTGTTCTAATTTATGGCATGATAGATTAGGACACATAAATTTAAACTTGCTAAAAAAGTTAGTAAGTTTAAATTTTCTACCGAATCTAGAGTTCAACCCTTCTGATAAATGTGAGGTATGTGTGAAGGCTAAAATAGCCAAAGCATATTTCCATTCGGTGGAAAGAAGTACCACGCCTTTGAGTTAATTCATACGGATATGAAGTACGTGCAAACTAAAGGTGGAAAGATATGCTTTATCATGTTTATCAAGGATTGCATGAGATACGGTTATGTATATCTTTTAAAGGTAAAGGCGAAGCTCCTGAGGCCTTTATGAGGTATAAGAATGAGGTTGAAAATCAACTCAATGTGAAAAATCAAAACGATCTAAAGTGATCGAAGAGGAGAATATGTAGCTCCGTTTAAAGAACTCGATCAAGAGCACGACATTATTCATCAGACAACTACTCCATCTGTAGCTTCATTTGAAGAACTCTGTCGAGCACACGGCATTGTTTGTCAGACAACTGCTCTATACTCGCGTCATTTGAATGGTACGGCTGAATGCCAAAATTAAACTCTTAAAGAGATGATTAACACAGTGTTGATTAGCTCAGGCTTATCCCAGAAATGTGGGAAAGGCTGAGCTCTCAGCTCATTCTAAGCAAGTTGCCATACAAGAAAAAGGGTCAAAACCTTATACGAGCTATAGAAAGGAAAGAAGTATTCCTATGGTTACCTTAAAGTATGGGGGTAGCTAGTAAAGGTCGAAGTACCTAAGCCTAAGTAGAATTAAGGGACGCAACCTGAAGGATTTGCGACTCTTGGTCAAGAGCATAAAATATGCTAGCTAGTCAAGTCAATATACGGGCTAAAATAAGTTCCGAAAAAGTGACACGAGAAATTTGACAAAATGATGTTGTCAAATAGCTCTAAGATTGGCAAGTGCGATAAATATGATTACATTAAAGGCACACCAAAACTAAGAACATGTTAAAGGTCCACTTTGACATGAAAGATATGGGTCTAGTAGATGTCATACTAGGGATAAAGCTCTCTAAGAAAGCCGATGAAAGAACCTTGACACAATTCCACTATGTGGAAAGCATGCTCAAGAAATTTGAAGCTTATGAAAAACCGGCCTAGTATCGCAGCTGAGGTATACGCAAAGTATTAGGAGTTTAATGCATTTAATGAACTGCAATCGTCCTAATGTTGTATACTCAGTTAGTAAGCTTAGTAGATTCACAAGTAATTTAGGAAAAGGTCACTAGCTAGCTCTAGAAAGAGTTTTACGGTATTTAAAGCATACCATAAACCAAGGCATACACTTTGCTAAATATCTAGCTATATTAGAAGAATATAGTGATACAAACTGGATATCGGACACCAAGGACTCTAAACCTACGAGTAAATATATAATCACTATAGGAAGAGGAGCTGTGTCGTGGAAGTCTTCTAAAATAAATGTGCATAGCTCGATCCATGATGGAGTCGAAGTTTATAGCAGTAGATAAAGCTAGGGAAGAAGCTGAATGACTCAGAAACTTCTTTGAGGATATTCTATGTTGCGGAAAAGCTAGTGTCTCCTATATTAATACATTATCTATAATAGGGAGAGCATAAAGTACAATGTACAATGGTAAGTCTTGACATATTGGTCAGAGACATAACACCATTAGATAATTGATCTCTAGTAAAGTCCCGGGAAAATTTAGCTGATCCTTTTATGAAAGGAGTCAATCGAGATCAAATGTACAATGCAGTAAGGGGACTGGGATTAAAGTTCACACACCAAAAGACATCTATAGCGGTAACTCAACCATGATGAGTGGAGATCCCATAAACTTGGTTCAACGAGACAACTAAGTTATAGAGGGTTCAGCTAATCACCTGGAACCTATCTCATTCTCAGAAGCTGCCCAGGTGTTAACCTGTAGAGGTGTGGCTAGGTTAAGCATTACGCTTTTAATGATTCCTATACCTTGTTAAAGATGGAGTATGGCAGGATACTTCCGATAGGAGATCACCTATGTAAGTGTGAAGTGAGGCCGCTTCAAATGGGAAAACACTTATAAATCCAAGATACGGTCCATGGCCGAAAAGGATACAATGTGAGAACCCAAATATACTAAGGTTATTATTATATAAATGTTATTGTCTTGGTTTACACAAAAAGTTGACGGTTCAAGACATCACGTTTACCGAGTAGCGAGTAAATCTGATAACATCTTACTAGAGAAGATTCAAAGCCGCAAGCTACCTATCTCAATGATAACATGTCGAAACTTTCAATTAGAGTCTGCATACATTGGTCATCATTCAAGTGATTGTTAGACTAAATTGTTAACCATGTGGGGGATTGTTGGTGTCTTTTGGGTTTTTGAAAGTAAAAACCAAAAGACACAAGTTGGCAATAATTAAAATAAATAGAAAGAAATAAAATGTGACATGGTTTTTGGAGTTTGTGCTTATTGGTGTCTTTTGGACATTTTAACATGTCCATTGGTATCCTATAAATAGGAGACTCCACTTGCCATTTCATTTGTCCCAACAACTCATTGCATAAGCATTCATTAGCAATAGTTGTTCTTCTCTTCTCCTCTCTCTAGTCTGAAAGTTTCGGGTATATAAGGGTTTGCCCGAAAGTTTCAAGATATGTGTGTAACGTTCTTGGAAATGCCTAAATAGTCATTGTATCTTGGGGACGATTGCCGTAACCCGTAGTGCACTGAAATATATGGGGTAATCTCGTCTTACGGAAAAAGTGTCCAACACTTGCCTCGACTATAGTCCGATCCTTATCAAGTACACACTATCCGACAACCCAACAGTTATTACTAGGGTTATCTCCTCTTGCTGCCACGGCTACGCAAGTGCCACCATAAACTGTATGGCCATTTGACTACCAATGAAACACATGCTAATACAGTACCACAATCATTGTCTCTATATGCACAAGGACTTAATGTTGATGATACACTGGTCTAGATTTTGAGCTCTGATCCAGTAATAGCAAGCAGAGGTGATGCCTATACCCTAGCTAGTAATACTATGACAACCTCAATCAGTAGGTACCATGAGTTCTAAATGGTTAAACTGTTAAGCTTTGATAGTACCAATGAATAGGTGCAAGTGGAAGACTTGGTGATGAAGATAAAGAAGATATTCAGCTTGCCCAAACTCCACCTACTGAAAAGATAAAGTGTGGTGCACATGTGTTGACTAGCGATGCATTGAGATGATAGAAAACTCAAAAGCACATACGTGATGATTTGCTAATAAAGCTGCTAGAGCTCAAGCATATGGGTGAGAAGCCTTCTTAAAAGATTTTAAGGGGCACTTCATACTTGTCCCTTAGCATATAGAGATGAGATGACAGTTTGACTTACTAATACAAGAAGACAAGATGATGACAAAATACAACTAAGAGTTTACCCTCTTTTTAATGTTCAAATCTGTCGCCTCATTAGTGAAGACACACTAGCTCAAAAGTTTAAGGATGGAGTTACTGAAGAAATTGGAGACCATATTATATCCCTCCTATTATTCAATTATAAGGATGTACTCAAAAGAGCACTCATGGTTGAGCAGAATCTACGATAAAAAAAGATAAAGAGTCAGCAAACATGAAAGTGACTTCAAACTAGCATACAGAATCATCAAAGCAACCCTATAACCAATCTGAGGAGCCAAGTAAAGTATTTTCAGGAATTCTCATAGATGGTGCCTGGGGTAAAAGCGTCCAGAACATATTCAAGAATAGCATAGGTAAATAATCAGAGCTTTCTTTAACTACAAAAAGATGGAACATCAAGTGGTAACCTATCCTAAACTTTGGGTACAACCAAGAAATCCTAATCGTACCTCTACTTTGGCGCAAGTAAGCTTGAATTCAAAACCCACATATTAGGTTTATGCGCTCATATAGGAAGATGCTAGTTAGAGAAAGGATATTATGATAGTTAATTTCTATTTACTAGCTATTTTGTTACGTATAAATTATATGTTAAATCAAGAACTCTATCATTAGCAAGCAAGTTTCTAGTAACTCATCTCCTTGCAAATATTTTATTTGGTTCTGGGATTACACATTCATTTATTTTAAAACACTAAGTGAGGAGACATAAGTTAACAAGGAGCAGGTATGAAGAGGAAATGGAAGTATTTGTCTAGTAAATTTTCGCTCTTCATGTTTTAGCTTTTAATTTCTTATTTTGACTTGTGCTGATAAAAATATATTTTCTTAGTGTCGGGCTCTATGAAAAATATTTGTCTAGTGTGTCATTTTACCATTATCTTGATTTTGGGATAAGTGCACCTACCTCTTGCTACACTTCTAATATGGCATAAGAGCATACTTAATACAATACACCTGTCTTCCAATCGCGCTTAGGTTTTCGATGATTAAAATTTGGCATACCCTCAATCTATTTCCAGATGGATTTTTTTGGCTTTCTCCACTTTGCAGTCAGTTCGACAATATCCTGATTACAGCCAACTCTTTGTTACATAGGTGGCTTAACATGTTTTTAAGACTCGTAAAAACAGTCGAGATGGAGGATGGAAGAAATTTTGGGACTACCTTTAGATCGATTTTTAAGATCTTGATCCTAATATAATCAAATATAAATTTTTAACACTGATTTTATTAATTCTCAAATTTGCAAGTAATTTAAATAAAATTTTATTTATAATCTATCAATAACATGTACATAAAAATTCATTTTGCAGTTTTGTGTTTTTATTTGGTAGTGTTGAGTTTTATAAAGACGAAGCTAGTTCGTCGCATTAGAAGTTTTAAAATTTTTACCAACACAGAACCATCACGATATTATAACGTAAAACAAATAGTAAGATTATTAGAAAACCTTACAGTACACTATAGATCGATTCTGTACTATGATATCCACGTGGCCTTTAATGTACAAACTCCTGATAGTTGATTTTTTAGAACTCGCTAGGAGAATTCTTGGGCGAAAATAGATGGAGAAATCTTCAACCCTAGGTTGATTCAAGCTTTGTCCACTTTGCTTGTGTGTTTTCTATCTCTCTCAACCCTAGGTCTAGAGACACACACACACACACACACACACACATATATATATATATATATATATATATATATCAAATTTAATACTTATCATAATAGGAATAGGAAACACAGTTCCATTGAAATTCAATGTCATTTTTTTCTTATGGACTTTTGGGCCAAATCTATCATTTTTTTGACCAAGTCAATATGTCCAACTCTAATAGATTTTGCTATATATAAATATTTAATTAAATCCAACTTAATTAAATAACTATAATTCTATCTAATAGAATTAAAATATTTTTCCATAGATTAAATATTCTTGATCAAATCAATATTTAATCCAATCAACTTCAGTTCATAAACTAAGACTAATTATTGTATGACCTATAGGCTCTCACATATCAAGCGCTTAGTCAAACTAACAGTCTTGATCGAACCCTAGACAGTAGAATAGACAATCTCAACATGTGAGGTACGTTGCGAGGATACTACAACTACTTATAATGTGAAGCTCATAGTGATACGGTCCCTTCATTCACGAATACTTGATTAAGCCTTGAATATTATTAAGTGTCTATTCAAATAACTTAATCATATTATCTCATTCTGCTAATTGATCACGTTGTCACTTTTAGACACTATTCTAAAAGTAACGTGCATTGCCAATGACAAACGATCCAATTAGCTATGAGAAGATATGTATTCTCTCCAAGTCTATTCGAGGAATAAATCCTATTCTTGGCTTAACTACTATGCACACCTACTTTATGGTGTGCCTAACACATGTCGTATCTACCTCGTTAGGAGTGCAAGCGTTGGTCATGGTTAAGGCCATTACTCCGTATATGTCATACATATTGACCTCAAGTCAAAGGACTATTACACTACTCCACAAATCGATAGTCTCGTAACCACGTAAATAGAATACACCAAATAGTTTTTTGGTTGGGTATGCCAATATTCTCCAAAGTGTCTGTGCATCCATCATAAAATACCTGGTATCTCATAGTTATGAGAACCACTACATCCTCTAAGGATATGATGCAGAGCGCACATTAATCTCCATTGTATCATTGATATCCCATTCTCGATGATTATTGCTTTGAGCCATTTAAGAACTATGTCCATAGTCATTTAAGATCTTATTCTTAATGACAACACTAGTTCATGGGAACACTTATATGAATATATGCAAACAATTAAATATTATATTCATGAAGTGTAATGTCGAAACAGTTGAATATGATCAAGTACAATGTCCTTAATATGATTGTCTCTAGGATATCTATACTAACAGGTAGACCGTATTCCACCCAAAAAAAGTTCTCATAGACATTGGAAAAAGCAAACGAGCATTTGTACTTGTTGGCTTCAGAGAGTCTTGTTGTACCTTATAAATAGAAAAGGAAATCCTTGGGCTGATGAGTATAGACTGGTCAATCGTGCTTGTGATACCATCCGCACCCCTGCCCCTGCTACAGTCCGTGTCCTAGGCGCCATGTCAGCGTGTCCCTGCTCTCAGTTTTTCAGCACACATCCCTGCCCCTACTACAGTGTTCGTGCCCCCAGCCACATTAGCTTTTTTTCAGCTCAACTTTTTTTAAAATGCAGCTAACTATATCAGACTCAAATATTTTTTTGCGTAACTTCGAATGCGCTAAATTAAAATTAGAAGCACATAATTTTTCCAAATGATAAATTTATTAAAAATTGCAAATTACAAAAGGAACTACGAAACATAGATATTAAAATTACATAACTAATTACCACCTCCAAACTTAGTCCAAACATGCTCGATTAGGTCTTTACGGAGAGCGACGTGAGCTTCTCTATTCCGAATCTGAGAATCAGCGGTCATAAAACTTGATAGAGATTTTATGGTTGAGTACAATATTCATGATCTGTAGATGTGCTACTCCTTGCTGATTCGTCGATGAAATCTTCTGGATAGTAAAGCCCATATACATCACATTAATCTTCCACTATCATATTATGTCGTATGATACAAGCAATCATCACTTTTCCAATGAATTCTTGATTCCAAACAAGATATGGATTTTTTATAAATGCAAAGCGAGCTTGAAGAACTCCAAATGCCCTCTCCACAACCTTTCTGTATGCTTCTTGACATTTAGCGAACATCTTCAACTTCCGGGTAGATGGAGCTGTTACTAACTTCACAAAGGTAGCCCATTGTGGATATATCCCATCAGTGAGATAATATGGCAACTCTCTATGAGTTCTGTTGACGGTGTAGCTCACTTTAGGTGCACGACCTTCTAAAATATTAGAAAAAATAGGAGACCGTTGTAACACATTGATATCATTACAGGTATTTGGTGTGCCGAAGAAGGCGTGCCATATCCATAGGTCATATGAAGCAACTGCTTCCAGTATGATTGTTGGTTTGCCACTTCTCCCACCATATTGTCCAGCCCAGGCAATTAGACAATTCTTCCATTCCCAATGCATGCAATTGATAATACCTATCATGCCAGGGAAACCACGTTGCTTCGCTACATAGAGTAGACAAGCGGGGTCTTGTTCATTGGGCTTCTTCAGATACTCTGCGCCAAAACAAGTCATGATGCCATCTACAAATTTGACCAAAGTTTTCCGTGTGGTAGATTCAGCAATTCTAAGATATTCATCCACGACGTCAGCAGCTGAACCGTATGCAAGAACTCTCATCGCTGCAGTACATTTTTGCAAAGCCAAAAGCCCGAGTCTCCCTCAGCATCATATGATTGTTGAAAGTAAGGATCAACAACACTCACCGTTTCGACTATTTGAAGGAACAAAGGTCTGTGCATACGAAATTGACATCGGAATATATAAGCTCCATATATTGGCGATTCAGCAAAATAATCTTGCACCAAGTGCTCTCCACCAGCTTGTCGACCCTGGTTGATATAGCGTCTTAGTGCACGAGAAACCGCCTCAGCTTGACTCCTTCGAAGAGCGTCCTCTTCGGCACGAATGTTGGCTTCCATTGCGGCTTGCCATTGCTGCACCCAATTGATTACTAACCTACTTTCTTCCTCTCCTGAACTATAGCCCATATGAGAACTAGAATCTGAACTATCGGAACTCGAAATAATCGGATCCATACTTATTTTTTTTCTAAAAAGAGGAGAGGATTTGGTGTGAAAATTTATGAAGAAGGTGTATCAATTTATAGATTTTTCAATTGATTTTGGACCACACATTTTTTAAACAAATTTGGACCACACACATTTTTTTTTAATCCGAAAAGTCTCGTTTTTGGATTCAAAAAATTGTATAAAACTACCAAAAAATATTAAAAAAATCTTAAAAAATAGAAACATTGGAAAATTTATAAAAATAATTTAGAAAAATTTTTATATTTTTTTCGATTTTTATATTTTTTTTATTTAAAAAAAATTAAAAAAAAATAAATACCCGAGTGGGTAATGTGCCCCAATCAGAGCGGGCCACGTCACCCACTCGGGTGCTCGCCCTCGGAGGCGAGCTGCGCCTCGCTGACACGCGGGGGCGCCGTGCATGTCAGCGAGGCGCGCGGGTCGTCCAATGACAACCTGCCACGTGGCACCCCGGGGCCGCACGCCCCCAGGGGTGCGGATGGCCTGAAACGATCTAATGAGCTTCTTTGTGCTGGGTCAGAAGGGTTCAAGGATAGATGCATTAGCCATATAACTGTTGTTTCATAGAAGTCTGTCTCTCTTCGTTTTACCTTATGGACGGACGAGTTGGATGTCTTTCGATGCTATCAAGAACATGCTACTTTTCATCATTTTCGTATGACATTTTTGCTTTTAGTCCTCCAAGTTGACGGTATTGTTTAACTAATTCAGGGAAAAATGAGTTGCATAATGAACAATGACCTGATGCTGGCCTAGGTAGATTTGGTGAGTAACTGTGATGTATCACTTTTTTTCGTATGTCTGTGGCATCTATGTCCTTTTCTAAGCATAAAGCTTGACTTGAAACATCTGTTTTTTGCTTGCTTTTCTTCTACAGGGAACACCCAGATGACAGTCAACAACCAAATTGTTGTCGGACTCTAATGAATTTAGCAGACAATCCTACAAGGGTTAGCGTTGGACAAGATTGGCGAGAGTCGGACATTTCAAACAGAATACCTATCACTGTCACTGGCAATGACTTTTCAACTATCTACGCTCCCTCGATTCGTGACGGACGGATGGACAAGTTTTATTGGTAACATCGCCTTGACATCATATCACCAATTACAGCCATCTATTCTTTAGGAAGAATGATTTATGCTTTGGATTTTTATTGCTTGATTGGAACAATTGAGAGCTGTTTATACATGGATTATGTGTCCTCCTTATTCTGGTTACTAGGATAATATTGCTTGAACACAGAAAAAAGAAGAGGTAAAATGTTGCAGAACATGAAAAACCCAACTAAGCCGTGGAAACAGTCCAGTTAGCTCATGAGACATGCATTTAAGCCTCATTCACTTCAAGGTTTTGTGCTGTTGTTGCCATAGCTTGTGGAATTAGGCCATTGACATCTGTAATAGTCAATAACAGGCAGCCAAATTCGGAGGAACTAGAAGCCTTTCATCCTGGCTTCCGACTTGTTGAACTAGAAGCTTCCCATCACGAAAGCAACGCTTCGACCCTGTCGGAGAAATCCCAGCATTAGTTTGGGAAATGTGAAACTTCCGAATTGACAAAAGGCTTCCCTTACTTCACTTCAACTTCAACGAGAAGAGTGACTTGCTGTTCTCTTTTTCTCTTCTTTAATTAGTTACAAGTTGCGGGCGCGCAAAGGGAAGGAAGAATAGAAAGATAAATAGGCCGTGACTGGAAAATAAACAAACTGCAGTTTTATTGCATGTACCACCTTCCCATGCAACTCTTCGTTCTCTTCAATTTTGCCATTAATTTCCCCCACAAACTTTGAAATTGTATACCTTTTAGATTGGTTTTATTTAGTGAATATCTTTTTTTTTTTGAAGGAAAATATATAACTTCATTAATACCAACGGGATAAAGTTTACATAACATCAGCTTCTAAAAGCGGAATGATACACAGTGGAGGAGAGTTAAAGTGAAAACTATCAGCATCGCCTTCCAGGTTCATCTTCGCAAGTGCATGCGCCCCACCTTATTCGCGTCTCGTTTAACAAACTCGAAACGGTGTTCAATAATTGCTGCAGCACCAGTCAAGCAATCCTCCACAATGAGCCCAAGGTCACTTCGGTTCTGGACAGTGCTACGGAGGGCGTGAATAACTGGTTGACAATCCGCCTCAAAGATGACTCTTGACAAGCCGTGAGAAAGAGCCAATTCCACCCCAGTACGAACACCATGGGCTTCAAGTAAGGTTGGGTGGGTTACATGCGGCATAGGCTTAACTGCTGCAGCGCTGACTTGTCCACCACCCCCCTCAGAAATGCCCGCATCCGAGTTAACCTTGAAGCATTGTGACGGTGGGGGAGACCAACGTGCCAGAGTGGTCGTACTAGGTACCTTGTTCTTCTGGTTGGCAATTTCATAATCCGTAAGGAACTCAATAGCTCTGTCAATCTCTTTCGGGCCGTCAATTGTTTCATCCGGGTTGAACACCACCTGGTTTCCTATTTTCCAAATACCCCACAATATTGCAGGGAGGAGTGATCGCTTGGAGGCATTTTCATTTGCTATCATTCGTGCGAAATCCAAGCTGAAATTTCCAACCAGATCAGGAGGGACAGGAATACCTCTAGCTTGCAGTATTTGGAGACTCGATGCGCATCCCAGGAAAAGGTGGTGAACAGATTCTGGAGCGGATTGATAGCATGGACAATCCGGCTCGACTTGGATTCCCCTCCGAAGTAGGTTCTCGCGTACTGGTAAGTTGTTATCTAGTGCTCGCCAAAGAAAGTTCTTTACACGAGGTGGGCAGTTCAAATTCCAACAAAGAGCTTGGTGGTCAATTTGCAGATTAGTATCCGAATGGTGCCCTGAATTGGCCCACCAGTATCCGAAGTCCATTCTATACCCACTTCGCACCGTGTACATTCCATCCTCAGTATGTCGCCAGCGTACACTGTCAGGAGGGTGACGAGGGCTTATATATAGTTCCTTGATGCGGGGGACATCATCGGGGGAGAATAGCTCATGAAGAAGAGTGTCATTCCAAGTAGTCTGGTCCTCGGTAAACAGCTCCGAGACACGTTAGTGAATATCTGTTGATATTTGAGAAGAATATTGTCAAATTCTATAGCTATATACTAAAATATCCGATATTCAAATAGAACATTAGTTATCACTAACATTTGTTAGAAAAAAAATATTAGCTGTTACGATATATTTCCTATTAAATTTTAATATTGGTCTCGATCTGAAAATGGTTAAATATAATTTTTTTTTAAAGTGTCAAAGGAAGAAAATGAGGGGAATGTAAAATAATTTCCTCCCTGTTGATCGAGGGTCGGTCACATTTAGATTTTAAATGGTAAGTTGTTACGTGGCGAGTACACATGAGATCAACAAGAACTGAGTCGGACGACAGGACAACTCTTATTAATTTTGCTATTGGGCCTTTGTGTAGTTTGAAGCCCAATTACGTTGTTTTGCTGCTTTTGGGCCTTAATGTCTTGAGCCCTTATTTTGTTCATTTGGTCATTCCTTTTGTTTGAAAGCAGAACATTGGAAATTATGCACTTGGTTTCTAGAGTTGCGTTACTATTCTTTCTTGTTTTATTAAAGTAACTTTCTTAGTTATTTAATTGATCTTGAATTGAGATTCTTCGAGTTTTCAAACTCCCGAAGTTTGCTGTGTAACATAAATTGGTGATGGCATCCATCATTTGAAATGGCTTCCGTAGAGTTTTTGGAGGATTTAATCCACCTTTTTTGTGGACCGTGAACAATTTCTAATGGGATTCCGACTCCCGGGAGAAAAGGCATAGATGGTGGTCGCTC
Source organism: Hypericum perforatum (assembly GCA_012979155.1). Taxonomy (NCBI): domain Eukaryota; kingdom Viridiplantae; phylum Streptophyta; class Magnoliopsida; order Malpighiales; family Hypericaceae; genus Hypericum; species Hypericum perforatum. The sequence continues at coordinate 302 of SOPF01025086.1, read as the reverse complement.
CTTTGATGTTTTGCAATTCATTTCTGGCGTCGCATTATTTATTTTGGGCCAAACAAGATGTGACTTTATGTCCCCCCACACACATGCATTTAATAGCGCCGAAGCCCGAGAAGGCTATTCTAACCTACTGCAGCCTCTCTAGTCTTTAATCATACTATTAAGCACCAACAACCCCACTGTTTTTTTTAATTTGATAATGAGTGTTGATTTTTATTTCTTAAAATGTAAATTTAGCTAGATTTAATTTACATTTTTGTATTGAGTGTCGTTTTCTCAAATTTTCTGTCAAGCTTAATTAATAA
>SOPF01025085.1:0-32929 GCA_012979155.1 Hypericum perforatum | reverse complement strand
GAGAGAGAGAGAGAGAGAGAGAGAGAGAGAGAGAGAGAGAGAGAGAGTCAAAGCGCCCATTAACACTTGAATGTGGTGAATGAGTTATTTGAATATTTTAGTACGAGTCATTCAGAATGTTTACTTTCTACCATTTTCAAAAATTATAATTGAATATCCTATGACTTAGAAGGCAGAGAGTAGTAACTTGTGCATAAAATATAATCACAATTATTCCCGTCCATAAACCGTATATAAATTTAGACATAGACCTGACCACGGTAATTTAATGGTGATAACCAGGCTAAGGTTACTACGTTTCATAACTTTGACCTAAGCTTAGTCCTACGATTTGATTTCTACCGAGGTAGCCAATAGTTACAATTAAAATGATTGGAAGCTGGTAACATTTTAGGGCGATCATCTAATTTATTATAACATACTTTTCATCAATTGTTAAGTCATATTTAGAGATAGTTTCGACAATAAATATTTTTCTTACTTAAAATTTGAATTCTAAAATTCGATATTGAATTGCATCATCAAGGTCACTCGTATCTAGATGTGATGCATAATAATATGAATAAGAAGTTATCAATTGTATCTTTCTTTTTTTTTTGGTCAACCAAATCTCAAAAAAATAGCACCAAATAATCTATGTCGCACCTTCTTAAATCATATAATATATGTAGTGTATTACACCTCAAAGATGGTTTTGCAGGTTCCCATTGACCATATACTCATAGATCATGATCAACCTAACAAGCACTTGATTTAACCAATGAAGACAGTTTTCATCTTGACAAAAAATTCCTAAGTTTGAGCTATTGTAAAAATTCCATCAGTCTTGAACATATATTAATTAGTACAATGAAATCCCAATAAGAGGTAATTTAAAAAGAAAATACGTTGAAATATGTATCTCTGATTGGAACTCCTTGAATCCTCACACCGAAGATTTGGGAAAGCATCTTAACTGCAACTGTCTACCATTCATGTAGTCATAGTAAACTGTTCCAAATCCTCAATATCCGAGTTTCTTTCTAAACAAATAGATCACAAAACTTGACTAAATTGCAACTAGTTAAATTTCAACAATATATCACCTTTCAACTAAATAAAACCCCACTATTTTTGCCCTATACTAATCCCAGACATGTTGATCACAGAATATGAAGTAACGTACATCTTCTCTTCTGTCATTGTGCAGACAGCTATACTGAGACGTCGAGTTGAGCTTCTGATGTCTTCTATTAGTAGGATTTTCGGATTTTGTAACGAACTAATGACTACTGTGGTAATAGGAACTGGTGGCAATGACTGATCTGTAATATGCCATAGTACAAGTTGTATTTTAGTAGTGTTTGTAGGGACCATTATCGTCAATTACAATCAATCTATTAATTTTTTTTCTCTTCTTCCTCGATTCTAATATCATTCTGTCCCAAATTTCTGTCAAATTCTTATTGATCTTGGACCTAAAGATTTGAATCCAAGAGTCTAATGGCTTCTACTTGTCCGGAAACGAAGCACGAAGTTTACCTCAGCTTTAAAGGCAAAGACACGGGAACAAACTTCATTGGACACCTGAATTCTGCCTTGACCAGAAACTGCATTAGCGCGGCCTTTACCGGTGATGATGATGACGATGGAAGCTCGGATACCCTTTTCGAGATGGTGTCCGAATCGCGAGTATCAGTGATCATTCTCTCACAGGGCTACGGACAATCTCCGCTGTGTTTGGACGAGTTGGTAAGGATCATGGAATGCAGGGAAGCTTCAGGACAAGTTGTCTTGCCGGTTTTTTTTGGAGTAAAGCCAACTCATGTAAGAGAGCAAAGTGGTCCGTTCGGGGATGGCTTCCATCAGGTGCTTCAGGATTCGCTACTCAAGGACAGGGGAGAGACATGGAGACGTGCACTTGTCGAGGTTGCCAATTTGTCCGGGTGGGACTGCAAGGACAAGTAAGTGTTGCTTCAACTTTAAACATGTTCGTTACAAGTTTATCGGGTCTGTTTATAAGTGTTGACGCCCGTCAACACATTGTCTTAAAGGTTTCGGGTTGGTGCATATTTTATCTGGTTAGGTCAGAAGACAAGATTGTTGCAGAAATTGTGAACCGGATAGAGAAGATATTGGATCAAGTGTCATTGGAGGATCAGTATGATGGATTTGTCGGATTTTCGAGGGTGGAGAAAGTTGAATCACTACTGAGCCTTGCATCCCCTGTTGTTGGTATTTGGGGAATGGGAGGCATAGGCAAAACAGCAATAGCCAGACTCTTGTTTTATAGACTGGCCAACAGGTTTGACGGGGCGTGTTTCATTGAAAATGTCAGAGCAAAGGCGGAAAAAGAAGGGCTAGATTCTGTGAGAAGTGATATGATCATGCAACTTTTCGGTCGTCGGACTGATGTTTCAGGACCTTACATGTTATCCCCTGCAATCCGCAGGAAACTTGGGAGGAAAAAGCTTCTCGTGGTGCTTGATGACTTGGATGACCCTCGACAGTTGAAAGCTTTGGTTGGACGGACGGACTTTTGTCGCCATGGGAGTAAGGTTGTTGTGACAAGCAGGGACAAACAAGTGCTTAAGAATGCATCTGCAGTACTATAGGAAGTAGAAAAATTGAATAGGCGTGAAGCTCTTCTGCTCTTCAAACTTCATGCATTCAGGCAAGATACAGTCACTGAGGACCTTGATCGATTATCCAATAAGGCGGCTGATTTCGCCAAAGGTTTGCCATTGGCTCTTGAAGTTTTGGGCTGCAATCTCTACGGCAGGAACTTGGAAGAATGGGAAATAGAGCTGTCGAAGTTACAAGAAATCCCGGATGTCGAAGTCACTGACATATTGAGAAATAGCTATGATGGGTTAGATCCCGAGGAAAAGAATATTTTTCTCGACATTGCTTGCATCTTCCAGGGGTGGGTAACAGATCGTTTAGAGAGCATACTAGACGGTTGTGGATTCCACGCAGGGATTGGATTAAGCCGTTTACTAGATAAGGCTCTCATTACCATTGCGAAAAACAATGTATGGATGCATGATCTTCTGCAACAAATGGGCCAAGACATTGTTGATCATGAATGTATCGAAGACCCCGGTAAACGAAGCAGGTTGTGGAGGTGGAAAGATGTCAATGATGTCCTCACAAGAGAAACGGTAAACTCTATTCGTAATCAAGAACTTTTCACTCTGTCAATTCATCATCCAAGTCCTCGTGAGTTCTATCTACCATGAGCCAATATCGAGTTTAAACCAGATACCAATTCTGCGTTCAGAGTCATTGTCAATTGCAGCTATAGTAGAGTAAGCTAAACAGTTAATGCATCTTTCTACTTTACAGTCAATATCTCTGATCTTTGTCGATGGCAGGAGACCGAAGTGACGAGGAACATAGAAGTCATATCAATGGACTTGCCCGTGGCTGCTAGTATCAAACTGAGGTCCAGAGTCTTCAAGAAGATGACAGGGCTAAGAATCCTGAAATTTCACAATGGGTACCTTGAGACTAATTGTATTTCCGTTTCAGAGGGCCTCAAATATCTTCCTGACAAGTTGCGGTACTTGGAGTGGGACCTGTACCCTTTGTCATATCTGCTTTCTAAGTTCAATCCTGAGTTTCTTGTTGAACTTCTCATGATTAACAGCCACCTTATACAACTTTGGACAGGCAAAGAAGAGGTAACCTGGTTTGTTCGCACCTTCTGTTCGTAAATGGATAGGGTCGCTGATCGATTTTACTGTTAAATTATTGCAGCCATGGCTGCCAAGCTTGAAATGTGTCAACCTTACTGGCTCGAAGAACTTGATGACAATTCCATACTTCAGAAACGCATTGAAGCTGCAGACATTGTCTTTATCCTTCTGCGAGAACTTAAAGAGCGTTCCAGATTCGATGCAGCACCTAGTCGAACTCAAGAACATTCACTTGTATGAGAGCAAAATGCTTACTACGTTTCCAGAGATCTCAAAGTTGAATAAGCTGGAGAAACTCTGGCTTGTGGGCTGCTCTGGAATCAGAAATCTTCCTGAGCTTCCACGAAATCTGATCTCGTTAAATCTGTGCCAGACGAATATAACAGAATTGCCTGCATCATTCCAGGGACTGTCTCAACTTAAAGAATTAGCGATGCATGACTGTAAAGAGCTCAAGTTTCTACCAGACAAAATTTGTGAGTTGAAACATCTTAAAGAGATTAACCTTTCTGGATGCTCGAAACTGTTGAATCTTCCTGCAGACTTGGGTGATTTAGAGTCACTTCAGATGCTCGTCATCGAAGGTTGTCCATTGAGCAGCCTACCAGCGTCCATAGATGGCCTAAGGTCTCTCACTGAATTATGTTGTTCAGGATATAGAGGCAGTGCATTACCTTCTTTGAGAAATATGGTGTCACTCAGGAGACTTTACTTGCGGAAAAGCTTTCTGAAGAGCTTACCGGAAGACGTCAAGTATCTTACCAATCTCAGAGATATATATTTGTCCAATTCCAAGAGTCTCAGCTATATACCAGAGCTTCCAGCAAGCCTGCACCAGCTAGATGCATCTAACTGCACATCTATGCTGAAGTATACCATGATATCCGGGGTAGTTGATCACGAAAATTTCGTACGGTCAGCTGGAGATTCGGGGTTGATTTTGCACTTGGATTTCAGCAACTGCTTCAATTTGGAGCAAGATGCAAGGAAGGCAATCTGGAGAGACTTCTGGCTGAGAGTTCAAATCATTTTGGTATATTTTCATCTCTCTCTCTGACATATGCACACAAACTTGCACCCGTACATGGAGAATCTCATTCTCAATTTTTCATCATGCAGGTTCCTTCAGTAGAGGAAATGTACGATGACAAGCGGCACACAGATGCGTACCGGTCGTCTTCAGAAGCTGAACCAGTATCATCAGCAGATGTTTGTATCCCGGGAAATGAAGTGCCAGAACTGTTCAAGAACTCCAAGATAGGATCTTCTTTACAAGTAAAGACCAAAAGCAGGAGAAGATCCGATCCTTTTCAATTCATTTTTTGTGCGGTTATAGCTGTTCCCCACAATCTTGGTACAAACAGCATCAAAGTTACATGCAAGTGCCTGACCAAGACCGGAGAAACTCTTTGTTCCAGCCGAAGCTATGCATTCGAGGATGAGTCGATTGAGTTCCAGAGAGAGCACATAGTCTCATGGTTTGATCACTTCGGCCCCTCTGAATTCTATTGCAACAAACCTGTGTTTCACTTTTCCGCTGAGATTCCTTACGGCTTAGGCTTAGCAGATGATGTGGAGATTATGAAGTGCGGGGTAACTCCAATTGGCAGGATGTATCAATCCATGTCGTTGCCTGTGATTCAGGATGGTAACTCCGCAGTAGCGGAAGAAAGTGCCACCCTTGTAAAGAGACCACAGAAGAGAGAGCGTGAAAATGGTGAAGAGGGAGAGCCTCGCCGCCATAAACGAAAAAACCGAAAGGTTAGGAGGACACAAAGGAGATCAACAGGAAACTCTCTACAAATTCATGTTTTGTATCTGAAATCAGTCTTTGATCGTTCAATTGCATTTGTAAAGCCAGACATTATGAGGATTCCAAACATCATTTATACAGGAAGCACGCAGCATTGTTCAAATATTAACAAGTCAAAGAACTTTCTGATTCAACCGCAGGCTTGCAATTTTTTCGAGCTAACTCTATTGCTAAGCAATCTGCCAGCTCCACTGCCACCTGTTGCATAGTCGGCCGCTGAGACGAACTTTCTGATAGGCAAGTCATTGCTAATTTTACAGCTCTATTGACAGATTCGAGGTCAAACTCCGCACCTAGCTTCGGATCAATTATCTGTGCAACTTCACCTTCTGCAAGGACGGACGCTACCCATTGACTTAAGTGATTTGTACTTGTACCTTCTGTTTCATCGATAGCAGGTTTGCTGGTGATAATTTCCAGCAAGACTACCCCAAAACTATACACATCACTCTTGGTAGTAAATCGATGAGATCTGAAGTACCTGCAAGACAAGAAAATGCATGTCAAAGTATCTGAATTCGCACAAAAAAAACACACACACACACTGGGTGATTTCTGGAATTAGCATTACTTACTCAGGATCAAAGTATCCGAATGTACCAGCCACATCAGTGAACAAATGAGAAGCACCAGTAGCCGGAAAGCTTCTTGAGAGCCCAAAATCAGCTAGCTTGGCTAGCAGTTTCTCGTTTAGCAAGATGTTTGCTGTCTTTACATCTCTATGCACAATTTGAGGCTCGCACCCGCTGTGAAGATACTCAAGACCTATAGTGGGAATCATTTGTACTTTAAATGGTGAAGCACTCTTCATCAAGAACATGCTCACACACAATTTGAAACTGGCATGCAAAATAATATTCGTCCTAACCATGTGCCACACCAAGTGCTATCCTAAGCCTCTCTTCCCAGCTTAAAGCCTCCCTGTCGTCACCTACAATGAAACAACACGTTACTAAGCTTCCTCTAGTTTTAGTGCTTGTAGGAAATTCCTGCAGAAACTTCAGGTATCCTCCTGGCTTTAAGCCTCCACATCTTAAATGGTGAAGAGAAGAAAAGCAGAAATAATAAGCCATCTCAAATTTCAGTACGACCTGAAATGTACTCCTGCAGGTTCCCGTTGGCCATGTACTCGTAGATAAGACCCATGTTGTTGTTGTCGTCACAATAGCCGATAAGAGACAAAAGATTCCCATGATGGACGCGCAATATAATATCAACCTGGAATTGAACATCAACAAGCTAAGAGAAGGGCTCATGACAAGAGAAGCAAGCGAAATCAAATTAACTACCTCTGCACGAAACTGCTTGTACCCTTGGACAGAGGATGAGAAGAGGATTTTCACAGCTACTTCATTCCCTTGCAAGTAGCCATGATAGACTGTTCCTGATCCTCCCTGACCAATAACCACTTTTAAGTTGTTTGTTATGGCCAACAATTGAGAGTAGGTGAAGCGTCCTTTCTTTCCCGTCATTGATTCAAGAGACTTGATGGCTTTGGTGTATGCTTCTTGTCCTAAATTAAATATTTAACCAACTGGTGAAAAATAACTTTCCAGATTGTCCTACTTTTACAAGAGGCCTAATGTTTATTAGATTGTACATCAATAGCGTTGAAAAAATTGAGCAGTGGAGATTGCCAAACCTTGCTTTTTGGATTTGAACAATCTCAAGATGACAATGGAGCGAAATACGATGATGGCAGCCACAGCAGATATAAGAGACGCAGCAATTGATACCAACACTAAAAAGACAATCACTCTCTTTTTAGTTTTGCGAGGGACAATCTGGCTCTTGCATGACGGTGACAAGCATAAATGTGGATTTCCTTCGAGACTTCAAGAAAGAAACACGGGACAACGGAAAAGAGTAGAGATTAGGTCGCTCCACAAACAGATCATGATGACTTCTTTAACAAAATAGGATAACTGGAGATCAAGCTGGTAAAGATAGAGACTTGACATACTTGAAAACTGATATTCTGGGTAAAACACAAACTGAATGACCAGTAAGAAAGCTTACTTCATGAGCAGCAAATTTTTCTCCGACATTTCAATGAGGGAAGGTGGAACCGTCCCATTTAACTTGTTGTTAGCTAAGTATCTGTACAAAAATAAAGATATTCAAAGGGTAGAAAGACATGGATAACAAGAAAGGTGTTTGTTTCAGTGTTAACTTCAGACTTACAAGATCTTCAAGAATGGCATGTGTGCTAAAAATTCAGGCACAGGCCCCGTTAAAATGTTGTTTGACAAATCTCTGTGTTTGCAGCACAAATTTGTAAGAAGACGGGGGGATTTTCAGTAGTTAGAACACATGAACTTACATGGATACTTACAAAGCTTCTAAATACGTCAGCTTAGATATATCAGCAGTGATAGCTCCAACCAAACCGCTGAAGGATAAATTCCTGATTTCGAAGTTGCAACACTCGCAATCAAGAGCTAGATTGGGTCGCAATCATCTTAAATAGGACAGAGGATGCCTATACAAATGAACAGACTTACAAAGCTTTAATCTTGGGCGGACTATCAGGGGAATCATAATAGCAAGTAACTCCATCCCAATGATCAAGGACGCATGGATCTGCTTGCCAATTCTTCCTAACTCCATACTTGTGCTTGATTTCCATCATTGAGTCAACTACATTAGAAAACCTAGCATGTATTTATGATTTTATTCCACGCATAGATTGTTGATGAAAATCATCATGTTCATGAATGACATACCTGTTCCTTGATCTGAGCGAGTGACTAACGGTCTGCCGGTTGAGTAGTAGACTTCAACTGCATTGATAAGTGGTGGCAGAGTTGAAAATCTAGTTCTAGTTAACAGTATGCTATACGGTTTCACTATCACTACCTCGGCATAGTGTACAATACTAGTCTTTAGATAATTGGGAGATACAGGCCCATAGTCAGAGCTTAAATAAAATTGCCTGGATTGGTTGGCACGTAATTTTTCTATTTCAGCAAAGTAGAGGTACACATGAACTTCTTGACCAATTACATAACTATGGTCATTTAGTTGGATGTCCAGCATATCAATTCTGGATGAAGAGGCAGTTCTCATGACAGAAGATGGAGGCAGAAAACTGAGGCAATCATGTGAGTCAACAGCCTCCAAAGTGCTTATCATATTCCAAGGATAAATAGCAAAAGGTTTCCACAAACGATCAAGGGAATCATCAGGATACCTGCATAACAGCTTATCAACCTTTGCACAAGATCTATCAGCAACAAGAACAACGACAACACAGATGCCATTGGAGACAACAAGCTCACCTGACAACACCACTGCCCCTGGAACCCAAATCAAACCTCATGATATTTACAAGTGATCCGAAACTTGTACTATAGGGACTGTCCTTCAGGGGCCTCAACTCCAGTAGGGATATAAAAGGCGTCCCACCCCCCACATTTATAAGACACAAGAACAAGTAATTAATGGTCGTCACCAGAACAATCTCCTTGGAGATGACGCTTGTTGGGTCACCAACTATTACGTCATCCCAATATGCATTATCTGCATACAAGCTGAAATGTAAAGAACTGTTTCCTTCATAGTTTCCGTTCATGAAAGTAGCCCTGACTAAGAACTGAGTGCCATTTTCAACAACAAAGGTATAACAGTTCTTCTCTCCTTGAGGAAAGCTTCTAAGAGTCTGCAGCCACGGGGTGTCAGAAGTATTGTATGCAGGCGATATTCGAGCACTAACACCAGTTTCTACAAATGCTTCATCCGAAATATACTTTATACCCGTCTTCTCATCCACGTAGGAACTACCCGCTGGTAATCCGCAATCAAGAGTTATAAAACCTGAGTTGAAGATCAACATTTAACAGCAGAACAACTCAGGTAATCCCAAGACAACCTAAAAGAACGACACGAATCCACATATGGCAACCTTTATGTACCTTGAGAATCTTGAGCTTCGACCTGACATCTCAGAGCCATGGTATTAATGATAAGCAACAAAACAGAGAGAAAATGGCGGGACCTCCGCGACAACATCACGATGAGTGTGCTGACTGAGGCTGTTGCTCGTCGAACCTACGCGAATCCGTCCTCCGAGCTGGTCAACAAAGGTTGATATCCCAATTTAGACGTTGAAGACGAGCAGTGCAATCCTAATTAAGATTTTCACGCACATTCCATTAGAATATGTCAGTTAGGCGTTTCGTCGAACAGGTTCACAGGTTTATCCACTCCCCCATAGGTCAGGAGCTTCTTTCTTTTCTGTACTGCCACCCAACAAGCTGACTTGAGTAGCCGACAAGGTTCCAAGCGACATCTCCAATGTGCAAGATTTGTTTGGACCAAATCATTGAAATGTCAGATTTTATATACATTGACTACGGTTTGTAACATTAAAATTTGGGAAAAACAACTTCAACGGTTTGTACATTAATTAAATCAAACTACAACCAATTAACAATAATTAAATCCATAGTTGTCAAAGCGGTTAACGCGGTGCGACGCAGATACCCTAAAATATGACGCGGCGTGGTAACGCGGAGCAGAGCGGGCGCTTTTTCATGATGCGGACACTAATGAAGTTGTTCAATTAAAAAATATCCAAATCAAAAAGCTTCAAGTTTTCTGTATTCACAACTCAAAAAGTCAAAGTAGGACTTTTTTTAGGGTTTAGAAGCTGGGAAAGAAGAGAGGAGAGCTTCCGAGAGAAAGAAGAGTTCTTTTGTTTGGTTTTTTTTGGCCTTTTATCTATTTAGGTACGACAAAATTACAAAATCAACCTTGAAAAAATAAAAAAACGAGGGCAAAATGGGTCTTTTTGTTGATATATGATATAGCGGCCGGAGCGGCCTGATGCAGAGGCGGAGCGGAGCGGCCTGACGCGACCGCTATTCACTTTCGCCCCGCTCCAACGCGGACTGACGATGCCATTTTGTCGCGGCGCGGCGCGATCGCGGCTGACGCGGCCGCGATTGACAACTATGATTAAATCTACCAGAAGCAGTCCTGGACCAGGAGTGAGCATTCGGATTTGAACTATCCGAATTTGGAATTATACGAATTGTTTGAATCGCATATTTTACTATCCGAATCTTAATTCGAAGTGTTTGTTTTTTTTAAGATCGAACTTCTCGTATTGGAGTTACGTAGCTAACATATTATACACGAACAAACAATTATATATATGAATTGTTATTCAAATTCTCGAATTTGAATTATTCCGAATGCAATGGATTTTGGAGTTCTGGAGATGGAATTTTACCTCCTATGTTAATTTGCGATATTTTGTTTGGAATATCGGACATGTCTACTGAATCCCTCCGCTCCACTCAGGGGCCCGAAAAATTTGGGCAATATATAAAATATATAATTTTTTAATTTATTTTTTAATGGGGTCAATTTTTTATTTTTAATGAATGCATATATTAAATTATATATTAAATTATCAAATACATAGAAAATTAAGTTGGGTTAATTGACCCAATGCCTACCAAGTAACTCCGCCTCTCGCTCCACTTATGATATTTCCTGGTATTTTAATTCCATATTCCCTCCGAAATTTTTTTTATTCCATACAAGTTTATTGAAAATTTCTATTTTCATTTTATGAAAAAAACTGAAATTTTAAACCGAACTCTATAAATCGCTTGGACATAATGAAATCGTGTTCTTAAATTTTAGCAGGCATATAATTCATTTTTCGACATAAGATAAATTTCGAACAAACTACCCGTTACTTAAGAACTGAAATCATATTCTTAATAAAGAACATTTGTTTCGACTTAATTTTAATTCAAATTAAAACCGATTCATACGAATTAAAAAAATAAGTCACCCACCCACTCATTTATTATAATATTAGTTGGGTTCGGGTTTACATAGGTTTATGAAGTTATCAAATCAAACAAGAAGAGGTCGGGGTAGAGTCCAAGTGACATGTGCCTCCCAATCGATGTTGTCATTGCTAAAATATATAGCATCATCGGACGCCTTGTAATAGCAAGAACCTGTCCTCCCACACCTGTAACCCACGCTATCCCTAGTCTGGTTAAAAACGACGACGTACGTGGGTTGTCCCAGCCTCCCCTTTCTCAGGTAACAATGATAAAACGTCGCGTTTGGCGTGCCGTTATTCGCAAGAACCACCTCGAAGGTCCAGTGCTTCTGTTCGCCACGGTTGCGCAGCTTGAAGTTGCCAACGATGTCGTGCCTAGAGCTGCAATGACCCAAGATCTTTGTGCTGTTGCACCCGTTGACTATGTGGACACTGTACGTCGTCCTGGGAAGTGTTACCGGAAACTTGTCCTCGTTTCGGACAGCTCCTGTCCCCATCACCATGCAAATTGTGCACATTAGTACCACGAGGAGAAGAAACATGTTGAGAGAAGACATATTGGTCTTTGATTTGGGGTGCTTGCTTTGATTTTCTATAGCAGTGGTGAGCCCATTTTATATACATAGGGGTAAAGTTAAAAATGTTATGTTGCATGGTAATTAATGGTGATATCTAAGAAGATGTGATTATGTTACCAAATTACAAGGGTATGGTTTAATTACTTTTTGGGATAGGGTTAATCTGTGCCAGTGGTGCAATCAGTATCCCTCTGGATACAGATACTCTTTAATATTTGGAGATCTCATACAATTATTCACAAATTAAATTTCCCTTGGTCAGTTTTGAAATTGCGTACTATAGTTCTGAGATGGAAATTACTGCCAACGAAAAATATTGAGAATGACGAGAGACTGGTGTGGCATTGGTGGAAATAGGCTATGGAAGTCGAAACTGCCTAATAGAGACAAGTTTAAGAAGTAATTTCATGGTCATTCTTTTATATTAGCAATACAATTATTTTTAATAACATTTGAAGAATTTAGGGTAGCACGCGAATGGCACCAATATTCGACATCCACGTGATATCTGATATGTTGGAATGTGTTCTCTGGTATCATTCTGGTGACATACAACGAAAAATTTCAAATTTATTATCTTAAAATTTGAATTATAAATTGATACTCTAATAATAAAAATTAATTTGGACAGGAAAAGTTCTTTTGAAGGTTGAATACTATCTCTTGTTGGTTCTCCAAGGAAGACTTCCGACTTGAGACAACCTTATTCAATTGAGACACCTTAATGCTTGGGACCGCCTTTGTCCATTCTGTAGTCATGACGACGTGTCCAGAAATCAACTTTTTCTCTACTGTCGGTATATTTTACTAACATGGAACTTGTTCGTCTATTTTTGGCATTAAATTTATTAATCAAAAAAAAATATTTCAAAGAGTGATGATGATATTATTATTATTATTATTATTATTATTATTATTATTATTATTATTATTATTATTATTATTATTATTATTATTATTATTATTATTATTAACCACAATTTGGGTACAACTAGTTAGATCGAGTCCAATTGACCTCTCTTGTCCAATTGTAGTTGTGACTCTTAAAATAGATTGCATCATCGGACACCTTGTAATGGCAGGCCCCTGTCCACCCACACCTATCATGAGAGGTATCCCTAGTTTGGTCAAAAACGACCATTCTTATAGAATCTTCGAAATCCCCTTTTATGAGTGTATACGTGTCCATCGTTGCGTTACGGGTGCCATTATTGGCAGGATTTATTCCAAAATGCCAAAAGAACTGGTTACCGTGGTTTGGGAGATCGAGGAGCCCAACATTGTGGTGATTGGAGGTGCACACGCCTATTACTTTTTTGTTGTGGAGGTCCTGCCCCCGTCGTCTCCATGCAAATCATGCACATTGCCACGAGGAGAAACTTGCGAATTAATTTTGGAGACATGCTGATGGGATCAATTGGTTATTTCTCTAAGAATAAATATATGTTTTGGGGGTGCTTCCTTTGGTTGGTGGTGGTGGTGAGCCGATTATACATATATATATGAGGGTAAAGTTAAACGTACATTGCATGCGTACTAAATTGTGAGATATCCAAGATGTGAGCGAGTTAGTGTTACTGCATGCAAGGACATGCTTTAATTAATATTTGGGTGGATGCTGGTTAATATTTAGAAGAAATCTTGGAAAGAGACCCATTAAATATCTTGGGTGGATACTCCTTTAATATTTAGAAGATAGAGTTCGTTGTCTTTCTTCTTGGTATAGCCGATGGTTAGTCCTAGCATTTTATTTAAGAGAAAACTGGATTAATCACTCCGTTCATTAAGCTCATATGAATGTGTGAGATTCAGTTAATAACCTTAAACATAATTAAAGTTTTATTCCTAATAAGAATCATTATTAGCATACGAAAGTCATTTAAATAATAATTAAGCAAATACTTACATGTGCGACAACTCTTTCTTAGTGTTCCCTAGAGAGTTGGTATGATTATGTTATTATATATGTACCTCTAGACTTTTTTATGTATATTTTGATGGTTTACGGAAAATTACTTTTTCTCGTTAACCTCGACAAGTAATAATTTATGAAACTCAAATTTTAGAAATATTAGCATCAAAGCAAGTAACTCTGACATTGTCAAGATTTTTTTTTTCGAGGTTTTTCTTATTAATTTTTTTAGAAAACTTTATTGATGTTTACAGTCACAATCTCGTGAGAAGAAATTTTTTTTATGTCACTAAGACTGGACGCAGTAGCGTCCCTGGGATGCCAAAGGTTGGATGGGGCCCACAAAGTAGAAAAAAAGAAAAATCAAAAATAAAATAAGAAAGCCAACTGTGGATGAGTGGCCAACCGAATGAAAAGGGGGATGCGCGGGGCTCGCCTCCCTTTTTAATGAACAAATTATTTTTTGGTTTTTGTTATCTAGTTTTTATTATATTTTGTATATTTGTCACAATATGATTCGTTCCCAATATTTTTAAAATAAGTTTTGAGATAGAAAATTCTTTATAATTATCTATTGAATTTTAATAATAAATAACTGTAATTATCTATTGAATTTTAATTCATAAATAATTAATTTTAATTTGTAATCATAGTTAATTTTTAATTAGCATTATATACATTTTTAATTTATCATTTAATATTTTTTATGTAACTTAAATTATTGTTAATTTAATACTTTTCAACAAAAATTATTATTATTTATTTTTTGAAATTAATAATTTAACGTAAAGTATGAAATTTATATTAACAAATATAAAAATTTTAATTTAAAAATTAAAGTTAATTGGGTTGATGATGTAGAAGATAGATATATTAATTATTTATTGGTGAGAGATAGATTAAGGTGAGGATGCTACTATGAGTAAAAAATTGGGTGTAGAAGAATGAGTTGAGGTGGATGAGTGAGAAATTAATTAAATGTTGTAGGGATGAATAGGGATAGGTTGGATCGGGAATGCTGCTACGGATGATGGTATAAGATAGCCATCAGGATGAGGTGTTTTACGACCCTCGTGAAGGAATTTAGGTTATAAGTAGATTTTATTTTTCTATGTATTTGGACTTTTGTTCCATATTTATATAGTATACCACCCCATCATTTTTATAAAAAAAAAATACTACTTGACTCAAGTGTAATTTTAGATTGAGAGAAGTTCATTTTTACCATAGCTTGTTTAATTTTAACTTATGATGGTATGATTTAATATACATAATATTGGTACATATATAGTTTGGCTGACCAATCACTTGGAAGTCCGGGAAGTTTTTCTGAAATTGTCTTGACTTTGACATTTAATACGACACAATTTTTTATTTGATGTGGCGCACAAAATTAACATTTATTTTAGAAAAAAAATACATTTTAATATCCTATAGATTCACACATTTATGTAGTTTAAAATTTCAAATCTACTCTGGTTAAAAATTGTCTATAATAAACCAAATTTGGCCAAAACGTTTATGCCCACGCAATTTAAATGTTTTCTATTTGAGGTGATTCGATAAAGATGTAACCAGAACCATATTAAAATATGCCATTAAAAATCATTTACTATAAACCACAAATTAAATTTCATGTACTCAGTTTGAAATTGTCTACTGTAATTCACGAAACTGCCTAATTGAGACAAGTTTCAATAGTCATTTCATTGTCATTCTTTCATATCAGAACTATAGGAATAGTAATTTTTAAATATAAAAATAATATTATAAAAATTGCAAATAATTATTTTTAATTGGGCCAATGAACTTCGTATAATCTTAAACGATCACTTGCTACAAAATAGGAATTAATATACGTCATATTAAATATAAGCAAGTGCTGAACAGGATGCATGTTACCTATAGAATGGAAATAACAAAATGGCCTTTCCTTTATACTAGCTCGAAGGTAAGCTATAATTTAATTTCCAAGATAAAATTATAAAACATATAACTATATTTGGATAAGTGGGTTGGACTGATAATCAAATATTGACTCCAGCGTTTACCAAGTAAACACTTGACGAAGTGAACGGTCAGAAAGAATATGATGATAACGTATGAAACGGGACGGGCATGTCAATGGCGAAATTGCATCGATTTTTCTCAACTAAATCAATCTGGTTCTTTCGAGTATATTCTTTTATTGTAAATTTTAAACTAAATATTTCATTAAAAATCATTTTTTTTCCTTAGACAAATAAGTTTATTCATTTGTTTTGATAAATTTTTATTATTCAGAAGTTACCATTGACAGACATATTTAGAAGTAACTCTCAACGTATATTTTCGTTTACGAAAATAAAATAAAAACCCTTATGAGAACAAGAGTGTACCAACTAACATTTATTTAGTCCATAAACTTTACCATCAAGAATTTAAGCAAGTCAACCCAAAACGTACACGGTCAAGCTAAAAGTCGTTGTTTGAATCCCACGCAATTCACAACAAGGATCTAACATCGATAGCCTCAGGAAATTTCGTGATAGTCACCAGCAATTAATCCCATTATTTTAAGTTGGACGATATTATTCTATATATGATGGAATCGAAGATGCCGAGCACTCCCCCTATATATATAACGGGATGACACGCACAAATTACAACAATTAGATCTAGTTAGCTATAACTAAGCTTCATTGCCAATTTAATGGCGGTTAAAAGCTTTCATAAGCAAGTTATTGGGGCCATCTTCGTCCTTGCACTGCTATTTTCTCACATGTTATCTTTACCTTGTGAAGCAACTCGAGCTGGCCGAGGTAAAGTACCACACGACCTTCTTTTATGTTCGTATATAATTTTTGTGAGAAGAAGATCGGGACACATGTCACGAATTTCTTCGTATATAATTTTATTACATCGTAATACACATGTCACAAAGTTATGTCTAATAATATTTACGTTGGATAAAGTATCATTTGACAGTAAGATAACTTATTAAGAATAAATTACTGCAGAACACAAAAAGGTTGAACATAAGGCGCGTAAGAAGCACGATCAGAGCCGCGTAAACCACACCGAAGGTAAGGTTTTTGTACATAACATAAGTTGGTTGCAAATTGTTGCATAAGACTGATAAAACAAAAGGTTTCGGGGTCCAATTTTTAAGTATGAAAAATTATATTTACTCAATATTTAAAATCTCAGGTTAGATATAGATTTTTTAACATAATTTTAAAGCATATCGATCACATTATCGCTTATATATATTGATTGAAAGGCTATTTTTATTTGTAGGTCATGCACCGAAACTACCGGATGATCCTTATTGCCTAGATTGTGTTTGCTGCGAGCCTGCACCACCGGGCCAATGCTGTAGGTGTGATTGCTAGACTACAATCGGCCCATATAAGGCCCATAAACTGGGTCCATGGAGAATATATGGGCTCACAAGTCATTATAAATATATGTTTGCAGTGTGGCCCATTTCGGTGCCACTTGCCACTTGGCAATAAATATTGTGGACTAAAGACTTACCCTCGAGTCATAGTGTATGGTTTCTGTCAAAAAAAGTCATAGTGTATGGTGATGGATGATATCAATAAAAAATCTGAAAGTAACAGTTAATTAAACTATGAGGATACACAAATATTTTCTAAATATCAAACACTGGATGAATAATTTGACCACAGATCAGATCCCAAGAAAATTTGTCCTAAAAATTATGAAAGCATTTTTACATACTAATATCTCAAGTTTGAATTGAACATGAATTTTGTTTAAACACAATATAATAGATAATATAATCACATGACATGACATGTCCTTCCACCAAATTAAAAAAAAAAACTACACACAAAAGTATATATGTCCCTCTTATCAGATGATTTTCCCGTATGTGTCTAGTATTATACGAGGGACATGCCTTGAACTAGCAAAGCATCAGCAAGGATCTGATTGGCTGCTTCGGATGGATGGACAGCGTCCCAAAACACGTAACTTGTGTCATTGGAACATGTCCTTTTCGAATTTACGTCGCATAGCACTGAAGCCTTCCCTGTTTTGCCCGTTGCACAGCAGCTCTTTGTTGCTTCCACGAACCCTGTATTATCCAAGGCACTCAAACTTATAAATTGATTAATTTTGATTGCATGCAATGATCGTAAATTGAGTGCGGTTTAATTCAAATTAGGTACGAATTGATTGTATGCACTCATTTCAGGAAAATCGCACTTAAAAATGGACTTGGTTTGAATGATTTGCTCTCAATTTGGTGTGAACGTCGCCCAATCAATGAAATCCGTTTTTGAACTAAAAACTTTTTTCGTTGAGAAAAATCACATGGCGGCTTATGGTTTTACATATATTTGGAAATTTATATAATGAACTTGTACCCTCTTGTTTTTTTTTCTCGAAAATATTTTATTACTTAACTACAGATTGTAACATCAAAATTACTTTTTGAAACTATGAGACATTAACTAATTAATCAATTATTGCAAGACAAAAGATTACCATATTGCGAGGGAGAAGTAACGAGGTCATGAATGGGCTGAAAGACGTCGAAAATGACAATCTTAAGGCCAGGGAGTTGCTTCCTGAGAACCGCTGCCGCCTCGTTCAGCCTAACGTTGAAGCGTTTGGCGTCGTTATTTAGGGTGGAATTGCATCCACTTCCGCGAGAACCGAGGAGGCTCTTGGCTGCTGGCAAGCAACCTAATGGTGAGAGAGAAAGCGCCCCTATTTTCCTGGCCCCCAACCCATACAATTCCTGCAAAATATCACGTACGTTGTATTGAATTCATTGTTATGTTTCGTAAGAGAATTGAGTATTATCGAATTCATAATCCGATCTTTATATAGAGGAAAAAAATCTACTACATCTTACTCATCATTAGTTGAGTGTGTAGTATGTTTGTTTATATGTATGAGAATTTATTAACTCATTAGTTTAAAATATTGGGTTAAATAGAAAAATTATAACACGACATCGGGACGAGATAATATCGTGCTAGTTGATACAATCACATGTAGAACAAGTCAAAAGTATATACCTTGACAAAGCTCGAGAAGGAGTGGACGAGAAATGAACTATATTGATCAAAAGTATAGGCTCTTCTCACGGATGGATCGAAGTAGTAGTTCTGGAGGAAGTCAGAAGTGCCTGCGCTTAAAATATAAAGGGCGTCCCTTATGATTGTTGCCGAATGGTTGCGACCAGCCACCTTCGCTAGCTTAAATTTGTACTCCTTGAAGTGGTCCAATTGCACGGTCAGTGGAATTGCATGCTGCGAATAAATGTACATAGTGTTCGTTAAAAAAATTTATTCGTCAGCTATATAGTGTTGTTCAAGTGATAAATGATGTGATACGAATTTACGTATCGCACATTTGATATGCTTGCTTTGTGATCATAGCCAGCCGCAGCCGAAGCAAAGCTAGCTCCAATGCGAAGGTTATTCCCCGACGCTTCCGGACTGAAATAGGCCGGTGGAGACCTATCGAACCCCAGTGCTTCGGCTGCCATATAAAAGAACAGCAATTAAGAATTATAATATTGCAATCATAACTAAAATACATAAACTTTTGTATTACTTAGAGTTATCGAGTTTGAGCATACCTGTATAATCAACGACCAACTTGCCATTAGAGAATCTCCCTGTGTGTGTGTGATCAACGAAGTCTCTTCCATAGGGTGGATAATTTGCCTTGAAATTTGTTGGGCGATTATTGTTGTTACCAAAATCATTACCGGAGTCGCCAAATGTTATGATGGCGGAAAAAATCGTGTATTGTCCAAATCCACAATGGCTCATGAGACAAAGTATTAATGTCGGAAGTACCAAGGGAGACACATTGTAGGGACTTGCCATTTTGGCAGATGATAGAAGTGTGGATTTAGCTGCGAAGAAACTGGAACAGCAATAGGCCCATAATATATAGAAGATGGGAGCGGTAGAATTAATTGCTACCGGCTGTTGGATTTGACGACTCTCCGGGGGAAATTTCGTGCTTTTGTACTTCGTCACTCGAAATTCTATCGACTAGGTCATAAATGGTTGCATATAATTGGTAATCAACCTGGACAAACTTCTGTCGGTCCAAAACTGGATCTCAATACTACTTAGTTTGTCCCTTTTTAAAACAAGTGAAATTGTATGTTATGTGGATTAAACCAGTGATATAATAGTATGAACATGTAAAATTAATGATATAATAGCATGGAAAAATAAAATTAATGATGTAACATGAGATCTGACATAAACTAATTTGAATAATCAGAATTATAGAGTCACTTTTTTAAAAAACTTCCAACTAAATAAAAAAAAATTACAAAACCGTCCAAAGTACTGAACACACCTGCTAATCAACAGTCCTGGTAGTCAGACGGGACAAAAAGACCCACCACCAGCTAACCAACAAGCGTGGTAGTCTGGTAGAGACGAAAGCAAGCCAACCTCAACCCATGCTAACCAACAGACCTGGTAGTCAGGGCAGGCAAATATCAATCAACGGACTTGTTAAGACCGAGTATTACGTCTTAAGATTTAGTCAACCCTAAACCTTTTCAAGTGCAAGGGATATTTCCTCGTACGCGGTGGCAGGACCCAGGGCCTGATCAAGAAACAACTCTATAGAATTCGTCCAAGTCTGGGAACCCATCAGCGATATCAGCTGTAGGCTGGACTCATCCATATCATCCACATCAGCCATGTCGATCATACAGTGAATGGGCGAGGCCCTTTCCCTGAGACTAACTCTCTCGGCTCCAATCTGCACAGTATCCGAAACTAACTGAGTTGAAGCATCCAAGAGTACCTGGGATTTGTCCCTGTCTGCTGCCTCCTGGATCCCCAAAATTGTATGTCGTACTGTTGAACTCGACTCTAATAAATCCCTCAATGAGTCTATTTCTGTTGCACTGTCGGACAGGTCCATAAGAATAGGTTGAGCACCCTCCTTGAGACCAACGCTCTTCGCACCCACCTGCACAATGTCAAAAACTAATGGACTCGAAGCCTGAATCTGCACCTGGGGTGGGTCACTGTCCTCTGCCTCTCTCATCTCAAAGTCTAATTGTCTGCCTTTCGGACTCTGCTCAGAATCTCTCATCTCTGAAACTACAAACCGCGCAGGGGTCCCGTGAGCGGGCTCAGCCCCTATGTCGCCAGAGCGGCCTGTATCTGCAAAAAAAAAACCCAGGGAGGGCTTCGTGCCAAAGTCACAGATCGGATCTCATCGAGGGTCCCTGCCACTACACTAGTATCAACCACTGTTGTCTCACCACAAGCAGTTTCAACCTGCTCCTCAACCTCTTCCAAAGCGGCAAAAGCGTTCCGTGTCACCAGTGGGGCAGAAGTACCTGTATCCGCTGGGAGAAAAGAGGTTGTGTAATTTGGCTGGCGAAAATCACACGACCGGAGTGCTGCCATACTCGCCCCTTCGGGGCCTCCTCAACCTGACGAACCGGCTCTGTACGAGGTTGTGTCTCTGCTGCTACCTCAGGTTGCTTCGCTTTAGACGAAGCTAGGCGCTTGCAAGCGCTGCGTATGTGTCCCCCCGCCTTGTAGCATGAGTCTCACTTGATGTTACATAATTTATGTTAATTAATTAAATAATTTAAAATTTAGATAGTGATATGTAAAATCATAAAAGTACTAAACAGTAAAATGGACTTTAATATTTTCTACATTTATTATAGGTTTGAAAACTTGTTATTTGATGATTTTTTTCAAAGGATAATTTGGTGCATTGGAACCATCATAAATTGCTGCTCGTACATTGGTAGATTGCATTAATTTTCAGATGTGATGTTCAGGCCTCAGGGCTGCAATGGGAGGATGGAAATCCCTAGCCGCGAACCGAACCAGGCATGGACCGTAAAAACCGAACCAAATCAAACTAAACTCGCTAAGTAAGTTCCCAACTTCCTTCGTGAAATTAGAGAAGCCGCAAAAAGAAAGACGAATCGAAAAATTCAACTTACTTTGAGAAAGTAATACCACAAATGGTAAGGTTTAGGATCGTTATTAGCTGTCATTTTGGGGGATTGTTTTTGCCCACATGGACAACCATAGCGCATTTTGTAGAGATATCTTGATTAGTTATTAGTTATTAGATAACGAATATTTTTAATGTAATTTGTGTTTTATCTAGTACTTTATAGTTGTTTGGAAACTGTATATAGGGAACAGAAAATGTAAAAGTAATTAATCTTAAGGCATACTTCTTTTAGCAATGAAATTTTATTTGTAAAAAATTTACAGGGCTGCGATCAATTGAATATGAACTGATGCAAGTGGATCGATAGGGTCTATTGCCTGTCTAGTGTCATAAAGTACAATTAATGTCGGGGGACATATGTCTAACTTCCAACTTCCAACTTTGAAGGAGATTTTGTGACTGATTTTGAGATGCACTTGGTCATAGATTTATTTAACTCCTATACATGTATTACATAGAGTAAGTGTAAGCTATTGAGAAACAATGGCTTCTCCGCTCGATGATGATCCGGCTCCAAAATTTTTACGTATTCTGCATATTTTTTATAAGCATTTTTTTTAAATAATATTCTTATACATAAAAAAGTTGAATATCCTCGCAGCTAACAGACCGGAGTAAAAACGCAAATGTAGTCCTTAACACTAGCTTATATCTATTTTCTTGGTTAGATAATTCCAAACTTAAAACATGTATTATTATATCGGATAACTGTTGAATGCCGTAGGAAGTGAACCGTCGATTCGTCGTGAACAATGGAAATTATAATATTAGTTATTTATTTGTCGATATTATATTGTGCCCTTATCACACCGGTGAGATGTCTTAGTCCTTCTAGTGCATCAACTGACCAAATTATCGCAGCCCTCAAAAAAAGACTAAATTATTGGAGTGGACCGCCGGAGAACAAATAGACTCCAAGATTGGGGACACCAGCTCTTCTTGCTGTAATGAACAAAATCTATTCGTACCACTGATCAAACCAAACCTATCAACGCATCAAACCAGTGATCCAAGATTGGGGCACTAACTCTTCATTCTCCTACCACACTACAGTAGAGGAAATGTGCTTGGAGTATTATAGTGTTAAATTAATTCTGACAATGTCAATACTAAAATAAAAACATTTTTATCAGGGTAGTTTATTTTTTTGCAATTTTTTATCGTATTTTATTACAATAGCGTATAGATAAAACTTACTGTCACAATTTCAAAAGAAAAAATTTACACTACTTACACCTTTATACTACCATTAATAAATTTTACTTACAAAAGAAATTAGTGATCCATACAAGCAATCAACAATTAACACACAATAGAGTCTGTTGTTTAAGTAAAACATCGAGTTCAAGATATTAAGAATGTCTTGAATTAACAACCAACAACAAAACTCAATAGATTTTTTAACAAGTTAACTATTCATATATCTTAGGATTAAATCTGTATTTTGTAAGCCTAGTTGGTATCCAGATAATCGTTAATAAAAAATTCCACAAGAGCATAAAAATTGCGGAAACATATTAATGGGTTATGGGTGCACATGGATTTGAGCTGGCCTAAAACTCTAGTATAGAAAAGTCAGCTTCAACCATTAAATTTCTCATTAAATTAAAACTTGCGGATCTCATTCGAGATAGTCCGCAACAATTGGAATTATTTGCAAGCTCATCCCACGCCTCGCTATGATATGTGGTCAGGTTAAGTTAAATGCTTTGTCGTGAATTTAACCGCCTGGACTGGACCCATAATTTGAAAGACAGCTGCACCGGATTAGAAAGAAAAACACATAATTTGAAGACAGCTGCACCGGATTAGAAAGAAAATTATTAAATGGTTAATATTAGCGTCACGGTATTATAATTATGATCGTACATACGTAGCAGAAATTACTTTTTTTCTGTAACTATTGAATGACACCTAAGTTGACTAGTTGAGTACTCGATAAGATTAAGTTTTGTGGTATATACGGTACCGCAAAAAAAAAAATCACTATATTTGAAGAAGATAAAAGGAATTGGCAAAAAGGTAAGTCAGACTCCCGAAAATAACCGAAAAAACTAATTGGCAAAACGGAACACGACTAAAAAAGACAATAAGTCTCTTCCCACTATATTGGAACAGTACTACTTACTTAGAATTGAGACTCCAGATTTTTGATTAAACTATAACATTATGCACTAATTGATTTTCATTGGCCCATTATTTTAGTTCTGGATTTCGGCTTTAGAAAAGTTGACAAAAAAAAAAAAGCATTTTACTCGGTCCAAGGTCCAGCCCACATTCGTGAAAAGAATCAAAGAATCAAAGATACAGGGTCTTACTGGATAAGCAATGGCCCAACATCTGCAGAAATAAAGGCCACAAAATTTGCTGCTTTCTTGGGCTCAATTGTTAGATCTACGTTTTTTATTTTGTTTTTGGAATGGAGTAGGGGCACTATATACAAACTTGAAAAAAATTGGATCTAAGTTTCAAAAACAATCTTGATCAACCAAATTTACGAACGTCAATTTTGGTAAAACCTAATAACTACAAAATTAGGTTTACAAAAGCTGCAATAACGGAAGAACATATCGATAGAATAAATTCTGCTTTGACATTAACGATTACAAGATTTAATTTTACGTAGTGAGTATCACAAAACATGTGAACAATTATCCACAAATTATCAAAATATAAATCATTACAAAAAGCCATGGGGCATCAAATACAATGAAGTCAGATAAAATCATTAAGGTGCTTCAATAGCACATCAATCACATATTTACCATCTACGATTTTTTGTGATAACCGACTAATTATTTGATAATCTGTAAAAATCAGAATTTTAGAAATAGGATTCAGTGGGGATGTCTAAAATGACATCCCCACCATGGGGATTAGGTTTAGACCGTTAGATCAAAACTGGGTTCTTAAATTTATAATCTAATGGTTGTTATGATTGAGGGTAATTTTGGTATTAGCATAATAAATTATATTTTTATTGATTCTATTTTCTCATCAAATCTTAACTAATTGAAAACATTAAATGCTATTCCTGATTTTTCTCTATCAACATTTAATTAAATTTTGAATTTGATTTTTTCAATCCCAAATTAAGAAAGATAGAATCGTGATTTTTATTCAAAATTTCCTCATTCCCTTTCCTCAATCGTTTTTCTTCCCATCCCGGTCTTGTTAGCCGATTGTCATTCCCTTTCCTCAAACCCTACCATTTTTCTCCCCGTCCCGGTCTTGCTTTCGGCCCGGTTCCAAATTAGCGCAAACCCTTACCTGGTCGCCGCCGCAGTTCTCCAGCCGACTCGTCTTGTCCCGGCCGTTCTCTCCACTCGACTCGTCTCGCAAACGTGCTATCTACTCGCGCTCTCTGGTCAGTCACGATTCTCTCTTCCTCCATGCAAACCATTTTTCGATATTGGTACCAATGGTTCGTGATATTGGTACCAATGGTTCCTGATATTGATACCAATAGTTCCTGATTTTGTTCAGTCTATTTTGTATGCCACGAAGATTGGTACCACTGGTTACTGATATTGGTACCAATGGTTCCACGAATATTGATACCAATGGTTCCTGTCACGAAGATTGGTACCACTGGTTCCTGATATTGGTACCAATGGTTCCTGATATTGATACCAATGGTTCCTGATATTAGTACCAATGGTTCCTGATATTATCGTGTTGAATATTTTTTAGATTTTAATTTTTGATTTATCAAACGATTGATTTGGGTTGTAATTATTTGTTAGAGATTTCAATTTTTGAATATGGGCGGTTACCAAATTCACTGCATAATTTAAGGGATTCTAAAAAATGGTTTCCTAATTTTTAGGATGTAATTAGTCATTGGTATACCATTTATACCCTCCTCCCCATCATGGGGATTCATAGCAATCCCCACTGAATCTGAGCTGAGAATTTTATGAGTCATTTATCTCGATTTAGTGGCGAAAGGGCGGAACGAAAAATTTGAGATTGCAGGACATTCTAATTTATTGTTCAAATTTATAACAATTGATACACGTATTCAATCACACAAGAAATTAACAACCGATGAACAAATTTTTCACCAATGATGAACCCGAACCAGTGTAACTAGGTTCGCAACAATACGAAAAATATAGGAAATTTTGAGGGAAAATTAAGAGAAAGTACAGTACAATCGAGGCCATTCAATTTTTTTGGTAATCAAATGAGGGCGAATCCTTGAACAATCAAAGAGTCAGCGAGCATCTGGTTGGCTGCTTGTGATGGATGGAAGCTATCCCAAAAGACATATTGGGTGGCGTTAGAGCATGTTCCTATGGACTTTGGGTTACACAACAACGTTGTTGTCTCCACCGTGCCTGTCCCACAACACCCTTTGGCTGCTTCACTAAATCCTGCATGTACACATACCACAACATCAATACCATGTCTTTTTTTATGCAAAACTTGGAGAATAGTTGGAACGAGGTTCAATCATGTTGATATCCACCTCAATTGTTCAGACTAGTCAATTCACTCAAATTGACCTATTGTCCGATTAAATTGTCAAAAAAATTATTTTGAGTTTTGTTAAACTAAATGTGATTATATTACAATTGATGGTTATAAATGATAACTAAATATAAAAAAAATGATGAACTATGCAATAAACTTATAACCTATTTACAAATATTTGAGATTTTTACACTAAATATAGTTATTGTATAAATATTTTTCATAAATAAATTTTTGATCTGATCGATAATCTAACCAATCTGGCAGGAAAATAAAGAAAATATGGATTTTCTCGAGGTCCCTTTTAAAAAATGAATTAATCATTGTAAATGAATGTTAAGTGGTACCAAAGAAATCGATATCTGATTAAGTAGGTGGGTACCGTTTTTGGAAGGAGAAGATATGAGATCATAGAGTGGGTTGTAGATGTCAAAGATAACAATCTTGAGACCAGGAAGGTGCTTCTGAAGGCTGGCCGCGGTGGAGTTGAGCTTCTTGTTGAATTGTTGTGCGTCGGTGTTGATCCTCGAGACACAGCCTTTCTGGTTGAATCCGAACAGGGTCCTGGCTGCTGGAAGGCAACCTAGCGGTGGGAGGGAGGTGGCCCCTAGCTTCCTACCTCCCGATGCGTATAATCCCTGATGCTCATTAATACCAAACCAAGCAATGAGTTTGCAAAAATGGTTCTTTAATTCGTTTACATCATCTGTAGAGCTTGATCTCTCTATGAAATAGGAGAGATTTGCTACCCGTTATGGTCATGTCTAATTTTTTTTTAAACGGACCGGAGAAGAAAAATTCGAAATTTCCTTATTTCCTTATAACTTGATAGATTCTAAGGTAGATCGGAATTTTTTATAATTAATATTTCCTTATCTATGATATTGGGTGTTAAAATATTAAATAATTATATATAGCCTCTAATTTATTTTAAAAATAATCGTAGACATAATAAAATCACATTTTAAGTTTTCTTCAATTTAACATTACTAAAAAAACATTCCATTTTTTCTTGCAATTTAGACCTGACCGATTAGTCCAATATGAACCAACGAGTCATACCACAGGTCGAAATGTGATTTTTAAAACAATAGGCATGTCCAAATCAAGTCTTTAATCAGTTGTACAAACTAGTTATATAGTGTGTGTTACGACACTTGCATAATTTCTAGAGAGAGAAAAAAACACATGTGGGGAGTGATTTTCTTTCAGTAAATTGGTAAACGATAACTTGCCTTGACAAAGGTTGTGAAGGATTCAATGAGGTAGGATCCATATTGATCAGGAGTGTAGAGTTTGTTTAGCAGTGGATTGACATAATAATTCTGAACAAAGTCACCACTTCCAGCACTTAGAATATAGATGGAGTCCTTAATTATGGAGGCTGATTTCTTGCCACCTGCCACCTTGGCTAGCTTCCCTTTGTACTCTTTGAAGTACTCCAACTGCTCAGACAATGGAATTGCGTGCTGCCAATCACAACCCCCGTTAATTAACGTTGATACGGTACCGAGTCAAGTGATAGCCGATGATGGTTCGAGAATTTCGATTCGAAAATCTAAGAGCACTCACATTTGTTAGAGTTGCCTTTTCGTCGTATCCGGATCCGGCTGATGCGAAGTTGGCTCCAATGAGAAGGTTCTTCCCTGATGCTTCCGGGCTCAGATATGCTGGTGCATACTTCTTAAATCCGAGAGTCTCGGCTGGAGAACGAATGATATTATAAGCGAACGAGTTATTTTAGTTTAACTAAGAAGTTGTCGTGTTCGAAATTGCAAATTACCGGTGTAATCAGTAGCCAATTTGCCATTGCAGAACCTCCCAGTGGCTTTGTGGTTGATGAAATCTCTGCCATAAGGAGGGTAATCCGCCTTGAAAATTGTGGGTAGGAAGTTGTTGTTCCCAACATCCACTACCGAGTCGCCAAACGTTATAACCGCGGGGACCAATGTGTCTTGTGCGCGGGCGACCAACGCGAAAGCCAGCGCCAGAAGCAATGCAGAAACTTTGCATGGTCCCATTTTTGGTACGTTAATGGAGGATTGAGGATTGTGAAGATGGATGGAGTAGGGTTTGGTTGGCCCTTTAAGAAGGTAAAACAACTATAGGTGGTGACTCCCATTAAAGTTGAGGTCTTGATGAGTGGAAGATGGAAGTTGGGGTTGGCTATTAAATTGGGTTGTCCTTCAAGTGGGTGTGTGACATATATAGTTAGCATTCATAGCATCCATGTAATAAAATTTTGTACATCTTTAAAAGATTGAAGAAGATGTTTCAACTTTCCGATTGTATCCACGAGCAATGACAAAATTTATGGTCGAACAATGTTGAATTTTATAAAGAATGACATCAAATCTATATACGATATATTACTTACTATTTGGATCAAATACTATTATAGTATGTTAAATGAGAAATTTTCAACCATTTTGGTTTACAATTTCATCTCATACTTGCATCCTCCGATGTGGCATCTATCTGTCATTGGGTATATGTGATACCATTTACCAGTCACACACTTTACTTCTATGACTTACCTCTAATAATTTTCTATGAATGCGCCAATTAAACGACAGCATTCAAAATAGAAAAGTTTCCTGTCACACTGAATTAATTTTTTCCTAGAACGGCGTCTACGTACGGGATAGGAATATTCCACGCTGTTTCATACTTAACAATGTCAAATTTTGGAGCAGCAAACATGTTGTTATCGGAATTTCTAAGATGGATTTCTAAAGTTGAAGAATTTCACACTGAAAGTTGACTATGAGATTTATCGGAATATAAATGTAATCATTTCGAATTCCCAAAAAGTTTAAAAAACGAAAGAAATTGACCCGGTAGTATTGCATATACTGATCAAAATAGAATTAAAGAAATATGGAAATTATAATTTTTGAGTAGCTAATAAAAAAATTGGACATGGTAGTTGAGCCGGGTGGATAATATTCATTGAAGACCACCAAATTATGGTTGCCTTTTCCATGCATTAAAGACTAATCTTTCGGCTACAGTTGATCCAACCGCTTGCTGAGGGACCAATGAGCCTAACCATATTAATACTAACATAAGTTGCATCTCCATAGTCGTCTAGAACCTACGTGTTTAGGTTAATTTCTTAAACTTTTTTGAGAAAAAAAATAATTTCATCTGAATTATTCATCTCAAATTGTTTGTATATCGTGTGGTATAAACTAAAATATTTTTGTAATTATTAAATAAAAACATAAGGATACCAAAATGTAAAATTAAACATCAAGCAGTCGTACTTAATTAGGAGTTAAACCTAGTATCAATGGGAATCAGGGAGCTAAGTTCCTAGGGACCACTCCTATAATAATTTGTACTCATCAATGTCGTCCTAGAAAGCAATATTAGTAACGGTCAAAATCAACGTCACGCTCATTTAAAAAGATCAAGCATTATTGTGATTTTTATTAATTGTAGTTGTTGGAAATTATAAAAAAAAAATATTTGCATTGATAATGCATAGTTCATCTACTAGTAAACACGATGTAGATCAACTTGTGAGATATTATTCTAAATTATATGTTATTAAATTCGAACCTCCGTTATGGTTCTTTCGTACAAGTTATTGTACGATGCCTACTAACAACTCTATCAGCATATGAACAGTCCGACAGTAGTATATCCTCGAAACATGTTATGATCTAGAGTGTTGTCTGAGAGGCTCGAACGAGCCGACTGACGCTGACTTTCTGTGTCTGTTTGCTGTTCCTGAGATGTTCTGCGGTTTGCTGTCCGAGTGCTTCAGCACTGCTGCAAATTTCTCCAGTTCGGATTTCTCGGATGGAGACTTTCGTCCTTGATCGGTCTGTCTTTCCTCCGAGAAATCACTGCCCCACGGAGTTCGAAGCCAACGCTCGGAGGACGATCCTGCATTTCTCGGATCCTCGATTCTCATGTTCATCATTTGCTGAATGTCCAAAGAATACCGAGAGGATCGGATAGATGGACGCCTTGGTGTATACGAGGATGGAGTGTGAACTTTGCCGAACTGGAAATCGCTCTTCGAATCAGCTTCCGTCGAAATGCATTCAGAATCTTCCGCCCCTAGCGTTGATCCGTTGTCATGGTTACCTGTATCTTTTCCCCTGATAAGCCGCCTTAATTTTCTGAGAAACTTGACTTTGCTTGAGCCACTGCCTTTTGGTGACAGGAAAGAATCGTCGAAATCTCCGTATTCCGAAATGAAAGAAGCTTCGGAAGACGGCCAGCGAGACGACTCTTCAGTGTTTGCATATTCAAGTATCAGTTGTTTGACATGCTCCTCTGATTTAAGGCTCGAAGAATTGCTCAGGTCTCTTGCAGCTGTTTTACCATGTGGTGGCTGAAAATTGCGCAGCTCGTATCGTAAGCACGCGTTCACCCATCGGAGATAAACAAGTTCTTCTACATCCGCACATCTGTCTGCCTGGAGCCGCTCTACTTGCTTCGTCAGCTCATCGTTTTTTACTTTTAATGATTCGATCTGAAACAAACACACAAAATCTAAGGATGAGATCATGCATGCATACATTGGGAGAAAGAGATCAGCATGACAAGAGTCAGTATAGCAATTACCTCGGGATCTTCCAGAATCGAGTTTGCGGGAACTTGTGTTGAATCCAGCTGACCAGCCGATTCCGAGTTTTCTAATGCTTTCTTCCTTTCCGAAGTAATATGAGCATGAGCAGCCTCTTGTTCTTGCTCTTGCAGCCTCATAACCCTTTTCTGAAGTGTTAAGATCTCCTCTCTGTTCCGTTCAGCTTCGAACTTCAGTTTCTTCTGCAACATCCTAATCTTCTCTCTTGCAGTATCAAGCTCAGCGACAACCTTTCGGTAATCAGCAACTTGTTCCTGTAATATTCGGTTATCTGCCAGCAAGGAATCGACCCTGAGATTCAGGAACTTGACTTCCACGTTATTTACTTTCAGACGGTTTTGAAGCTCTAACATAGCACTCTCTTGCTCCTTGAGTCCATAGAACTCTAGCAGTTGGGCTTCAAGATTCCACTCCCTCTCGCTAAGCATTCTAACCATGTTTTTCAGGTATATAACCTCCTTCTCATAATCTTGCTTTTCTTGAGTTCTAAATGTTTGCAGAGTTTCGACATCTGACCTTGGAGAATCGACATCCTTCTTGGGAGATTCAACAGTATCGGAGGAACTGAAGTCGAATTCCCGGACGAGATCACTGAACTCTGGCAAACTGTGCCAGTCTTTCTCTCTGCTATCCTTACTACTAGGAGAGAGTGTATCGTCGACAGTGGCTTGAGCCACACGGCTACTTCCCTGTCAAGCAGAACCAAGTATACAATGGCATATAAGTTAGAACGAGCAGGCTGCTGATGGTTTCAAATTCTACGATACATCACTCTACACTTTGTTCAAACTTAAGAAAGTGGCTGAAACTGGGATCATCGTCACAATTAAAGTAACCTGATCAGGATCCGGGGTTACGCTGCCAGAATTCGCAGCTGCTTTCTTCAATGCAAGAGAATCGTCCCCAGGGTTAGGCCTTCCTCCTACATCGGTTTCGCTGTTGTGATCTTGAAAAACACAAGTACAACAATCAGAAACCAATCCCCGTGAAGATCAATCAGCAAAAATGAGCTGGGAGCATGGCTAACCTGTAGAATGTGAAGGTCCAGTAGGCGAAGATGGGTTATTATTCCGGCCTCGAAATCGAGTGAATAAAAATCCGGCGAAAGAGAGAGCAACAGCCACTCCAACTTTCAATAATATGGGTCTTAAATCAATGTTTTCTTTTGTCATTATCAAGAAGCTTGAATTCGATACAGATTAATGAACCAAACGGATGGAAAAGATATATGGAAGATCATAAGTCGTCTTCTTCATCCGCCTCCATCTGCACATCCAAAATAAGCAACACCAACCAACAGCAACCAAGATCAAACAACATTCATTGGCTGATAAAGAAGCGAAAAGGTTAGAATTTTCGTGTCCGGACAAAACCTCGCAATGGTTGGTGAAATTTCAACGATCGTAAACAAGCTCACCACAGTCACACAAGTGAAAATCTCGACAGAAATGGTCATGAACAAGATGATGAAGGTAAAATGAATCTAGTTTCTTTTGGGATTGTGCTTGAAATCAACGCATACAACTCCCAGCTCCGAACACCAATCAAAGAGATTCACAAAGCTTCTACTTAGAGCATATATTAACCAAGAAACAATATAGTAATCTAACCGAAGACGAAGAGACAGAAGCACAATATTCCATCGAGTGAATCTCATGAAGCATTAATTGCTTAAAAAAACAACCACCAAGCAAAAAGAGACCAAATTTCCAAAAAGAAGACGCGCCCAAAAAAGTGAAATGAGACAAATAGTTCAAAATCATCCAAAAAAAACAAATTTCCCACCTGGGTAAAGCCAAAACCCGTTAAAGATTCAACCTTTTATCGAATTACTTCCCATTGACTGATACAAAGTTCAAGCTTAGGGTCCCGTGAATACCAGAGAATTAAGAAGAAAATTGGAGAGTAGCGAAAAATGGCAACTTGGGACTTACCGTTGACATGAAAGATTTGTCCTACGAGCATTTTGATCTCCAAGTAACGGTATTACCGGTTCTTTGTCTTCAAGCTCCGGTCTGGTCAACCTCTCTGTCTTAGTTTACTTTTGTTCGTGTCTGTTTTAGAAG